>BQNB010048151.1:15571-33235 GCA_026074375.1 Tanacetum coccineum
TTTTATGCTATGTTTTGATATATTACCCATCATTTTAAGGACAAAGCAAATGTCAAATGAAAGAATAGTTTCTAAGGCTTATTTTCCTCCCTACACTTAAGTTGAACATTGTCCCCAATGTTCTATAGAAGTACCCGTAAAACGAATAAAGGGAAAAGAAAACAAGGAAAAGAAACTAGTACTCCCTTGGTTTGCTCAATAATGGAGAAGAAACATGCGATAACTGGTTAAATCATCCTCCAAGAATCGTCTAATGAAAACTTCCTAAGAACTTCCAAGCTTCTTCTCATCAACATATAACCTGTAAATCAAAGACAAGAACAACTATACCAAGCGTAAATCCATGGGTGAATGATAAATACAACCTCATTAACTAGGTTAACTCTACGAAAACAAATAAAGGATAGGATGAATGTGTTGATTTAATTGTGGTTTCCTACAGGTTTTTAGGAAAAATACAAATTTCGGAAATTATACAAGATTAATTTCTCAAAAATTAAATAAAATCAAATTTTCCTGTAGCAGGCCCTGCCACGCCGTCAGGATTAATCCTGACGCCGTCTCCAGGCTCTGTAAAGAATTTTTTTACCTTTTCTTAAAAAATCCTTGTACACAAGTTCCCATTAGTTATTTCCTATAAATTTTACTGCAAAAACCACAAAATTGATTAACACAATCATATGACTCAAAACAAACACACAAGACACACCTAAAATGAAAGAAAATAATAGATTGGGTTGCCTCTCAATAAGCGCTTATTTTTGTTTGAGTCACAAGCCTGACTCTACGCTTATTTGGCGCGCAAAAGGTGGGTCTCCCCTACACTTAAGGTCAAGTGCGGGTGATATTAGCGATACACACCATTTTTATGGAGCTATAATATATGGGGTGAAGGCGGTGTGTGAATGGTCAAGGGTTCTACTACCTTCATCCTAAAGCTACCCGAATCCTTTGGTTTGATGGGTGGATTTAAAGTTGGAGAAAAATTATGAAAAATAATTAGGGTTATGTCATTCTCATAGAGATTATGCTCCAACGATTCTTTATCCATTCTAGTTCCCATCATCTTTATCTCGACTTCATCTTCATCTTCGTACTCAAGCTTATTTTCATCAAATGAATGAAGTATTGGCATTTTAAGGTTAGAATTTAGGTGTTGGTGAGGGGTTCTATAGATAATAGGTTTAATATTAGAAATCATTGAGACCCTATGCACCATGATAGGATTGAGTATTTTAGGGGTTACGGTAAGGTGTGAGTATGAAATCTAGTGATCTTTTCTATTTTGTGGAATGAACTCTTTGTGCCTCTATTTTGACCTTCAGGGTTGCTATTAAACTATCCGTAACACACATACATGTATCTTTTGTTTTTCTCATATCTTCCTCCTATTGTCTAACTTGATCCTCCTGAATTAAATTAAGTATTTGTACCTCTAATTCCTCCTGATAAGGCCTTTTGGGAAACGTGAATCCTACCTCATACTCCAATAACACTTCATTCCTCATTAAAGATTCTACTTGACATTCCATACTTTCTAACTCCTGTTCTAAAGTGGCATCTATGTAGTCGGGACTTTCTTTTTCAGAAAAGATTGGGTCGTTCCACTCTTCTTCTTCGTGTTAGGCTAAATCCTTGATGGTTTCCCATGCTTCTTTCGGGCTTAATTTTCTAAGTCTCCCGCCTGTTGCATAGTCAATGGCCATCTTGGTGGTGTAGTCTACATGATCGTAAAAGATTTGAACTTGAAGCCATAGATCAAGACCATGATGAGGGACTTTTTGGAGTAAGTCCTTAAAACGAGTCCACGCGTCGTAGAGAGATTCGTCTTGACATTGTTGGAACATCAAGATATCCTTTCGAAGTTTAGCCGTTCTTCCTGGTGCAAAAAACTATGCGAGGAAACGAGTGGTGAGATCATCCCAAGTCGAGATGGATCCCGCGGGTAGACGATCAAGCCAATTGATAGCTTAGTCACAAAGAGAAAAGCAGAATAGACTCAAACGAGTGATATTTCTTGTAGCACCATTAAGGTCAATGGAATCTACAATCCTGATAAAGTCCTTAAGATGTTGGATCGGGTCTTCGGACATAAGTCCATGGAATGCACATCCGTTTTGCACCAACCGGATGGTGTCGGATCGCAAGGGGGACACCTTGGCTCCTTCGGGAAGCTCAATGGCGTTGCAGTAGCCCTCGTGGCTTGGTCGGGAGTAATCTCCTAAGGTACGGGGTCGGTTTAAATTTTCATCTCCCAGGATGGTCAACGAAATAGTAGGTTTGGTTACGAACAAAAGGAACAAAGAAGAGATAGACTAAACGAAAGCTACTCGACAAGAAATTAAATCTCACTTGATAGGAATCTTGTGAGTAGACCTAAGCTATATTGAATCCGAAACCTACGCTATTCCCCGACAACGGCGCCAAAAACTTGATGTGCGGTCGTCATAAGACTTCACAAGAAGTTTTACAACTTCCTAAGCAGAGTACCTAACCGTTGTAGTGTAGTAAGGTAAGGCTCGGGGTTGTTATCGTTCTCTAGGGGAATAGCACTGTGAAGGCCGGATCGAATTCTAGAGGTTGAGAGAAGATTATTTTTGTATTTTTATGTTTATATGAAAGAAAGTAAAACTCGGCTTTGAAGGTTGGTTTATTTTAAACTAATTAACTACTAATCCTAATTCTAATAAACAATTATACAATGAAGCGTATTTACCTAGGATGTACTACTTCTTACTAGCTATCCAATTCTACATGCTTTGTCCACTGTGATGGCGATGTGCAAGGTATTTCCTAATTCATGAATGAATTACACGAATCCGCTGTCTATAATATTCCGTTAAGGCAACGCATAAGTAAGGTAGTATGAAGACTATTACAAGGCCCAAAGAGTATATTACGTGCATTAAAACACTTAAGAGGGATCAACCATATTAGGGGTAAGTTAGTATGAAGACTGTTACTGATGGTATCCTTTCTACACACTCGCGTTTTCCTAGACGTCTATGCCAATGTAATATTTTATGGCTAGTTATCTAGAGCCTAACGCGCATATCCACCAATAAGAAGCAATATGAAACAAGAATTATAAACTATAATCAATTATACTCATTGAATCTGTTACAAACAACAAGATCTAATCAACTAGTGATAAGTTTCATGCATTCCCAAATAAATACTAGATGAATTAGCCAAGCATACTCAAACAAGAGAAATCACAATCAACAAAAGGAATTGAAGACATGGATTAAGATATAAGTGATAATCAAACCATTACAAGATGTTTATGGATTGAATTAGATCTTCTAAGTTGCTAGAAAAACACCTACCCAAACCCTAGAATCAAACTTAGGGTTGGGGGCTTACAAAAAACAAGTTTATGAGGCTATATCTATAGGAAAACCCTAGGCTGGTTCGTCCTGACGATGTGGCAAAAAATCCTGACACCGAACATCCTTGTTAATACAAATAAACCGATAAAAACGTTTATTTCTATGTTACGATCTTACTATGTTTTGTTGATAACAAATAATAAAATCATGTTGAAAGTAAACTACTTTACCTACACATAACACTTACCTTTCCATTTTTAGTAATACTTAGAATTATAGGTAAATTGTGTAAATTCTATTTACATCATTGATGACATCATAAAAGGCATCATATCTTAGGGTAATCTTACAAAATTACATATGATATCTCAAGATTTTGCATATCAAAATCCGGATTTTATTACTGTAGGCCGGTTCCCTTGAAGAACACTGGCCGGTTCCATTGTACAATGGAACTGGCAGAACCAGGCTCCAGTATAGATTTATGGCTATAAATACCAAGCTATTTCTCATGTTTTACTCATGCCTTTCCAACTCAAAAACTATCTAATCTACTGATCATTCTTCTCTTATCAGTTCTTCTTTAGTTTCTTTTAGCATTTGTAGGTAATTCTCTTAAAGGAAGAAATTGCCAAACACCCATATGAGACGATCAAGCTACAAGTGTCTTGTTTCTCATCTCCATTGCATTGTCAAGATCATACTTATAATTCTTGTACATCATATAGTAGTTATAGTTTTATTCATCCTCTTTGTAAACCAAGAGTAGTGATATTGGTGTGATTCTACCATGTGAAGAATCTGGTATTTAACTTTATACCGTTAAAAGGTATAAGCAACGTTGTGAGGCTTCTCCTTCGGTTAAAAGGAGTTTGGTGACTAGTGTTTACTAACTCTCGAGTAGGTGACTCGGGGAGTGGAGTAGGGTAAGGAAGGTGTCCTTGTAGCAGAACCACTATAAATGCTTACGTCTTGGTTCTTTCTTTCTAACTCTTTACTTCTTGCATTAAATTTATTTTCAAACCAAACATCAATATTGCGTAAACTTCACATGAGATCATAACAAAAATTTGAAAAGCAAATCTTAAAACAAGAAAACTATTCAACCACCCTTCTAGTTTTCCACAATTGACATCAAGAGCTAGGTTACCAAAATTTTTAAAATATATTGTATTTTAAATCTTTAAAATGATAATGTATTTGGAAAACTACAAAGAAGGTCAATCTATGCAACGACCACCTCTCTTTGAGGCTAATTGCTTTATTTATTGGAAAAATTGTTTTGAAACTTATGTGAAGTCTAAAGATATTGATCTTTGGCATATTATAGTTCATGATAACTATAAACCTACCGTTCAAAAAGAAGGCAAGGTTGAAATCATTCCTTATGCAAAATATGAAGAAAGTCATAAGAAAATGATTTCCAAAAATGATGAAGCAAAAATGGTTTTATATAATGCTTTATCGAAAAAAGAATATGAAAGAATTTTTATGTGTGATACGACCAAGGATATTTGGAATTCTCTAATAATCACTCATCAAGGAAATAAGCAAGTAAAAGATAACAAAATAGACTTGTTTGTTCAAAAATATGAAGAATTTACTATTTTTGATGATGAGACCTTTGATTGTGCTTTTGCTAGATTTAATACTATTATTACATCACTAAAAGCACTTGATGAATCTTTTTTAAGTCGTAATCATGTTAGGAAATTCTTGAGGGCTCTTCTTACTAAATGGCATCTGAAGGTGACGGCAATAGAAAAATCCAAGGACTTATCAACACTATCTCTAGACGAGCTTATCGGCAATCTAAAGATTACGAGGTAGTACTTAAAAAGGACTCAGAGATCTCTAAGAGCAAGAAAGAAAAGTACAAATCACTTGCTCTCAAAGCAAGAAAAGTCCTAAGTGAAGAAGAAGCATCCTCTTCAGATAGTGAAGATGAAGAATATGCCATGGCGGTAAGAGATTTCAAAAAGTTCTTTAGAAGAAGAGGAGAGTTTTTTCGCCAACCTCATGACGACAAAAAGAACTTCCGGAAGATCAAGGAAGACAAAAAGGAGAAAGAAGATCGTAGGTGATTCAAGTGCGGAGATCCAAATCACTTCATAAGTGATTGTCCCAAACACTCCTAAAACGATCAAAAAGCATTTGTTGTTGGATGTTGGAGCGATAGTGAAGATGATTCCAAGAAAGAAGAAATTTGTCTTATGGTACTTGACAACAATGAGGTATTATCTGACACTCTTTACTATAGTAGCTCATCTATAGATAATGAATCACTGCAAAATGAGTATGATAAACTATGCAAAATTAGTCTTAGGATTATTAACAAAAACAAACATTTAAAGGCTAAAAATGAAGTACTAAAAAACGAGACTTGTGATCTTAGAAAAAGTGTAAAACAACTAGAAAGAAACAAAGAAATTAGACTTGAATGTGAATCATGTGTCAACCTTCAATCTAAATTAGCTCACTAACATTAAAACTAGCTAGTTTTAAAAGTAGTAGTTCCTCGTTGCAAGAAATGCTTGAAATATAAAAACCACCAAAAGATAAACATGAAATAGGATACACAGAAGATATAGCTTCTACTAGCAATGTTAAAACCAAAAAGTTGAGCCCTAAGGATGACAAAATGCCTACTATAGAACTGGCGTCGTGGGTTCCCTCTGCAAGAGAACCGGCTAGTTCATTCGAACAGAACTGGCTCTCTGCAGAAAGTACTGAAACATTGGAGCCCAACATAGTAAAGAAAAATAGTTTCAAACAAATAACTAGAAAACTATCGTCACACACTTTTGTAAAGAATGTAAAATAAGTGCCAATCCTTAAAATTGGTCAAGGACTTGGAAAAAGGAAAATCCAAACACATCGTAAAATGCCACATAGAAGAACTAACGCACTATATCCAAAAAGCGATTACCATCAAGTTGGTTGGTGTTAAAAATATGAAAAGTATCAGTCACTTCCATAATATAGTAAGATAGGCTCGTAGTATAGTTTTTGAAACCTTGATAAGGTAGAAAGGCCAAGGCCCATAGATAGCCCATGGCAAGCCATATGTATACATATAAATACCCCTCTCCACACCTTGGAGAGGGTTGGTTGTTCACTTTAACATTTCATTCTAATCTAATATTACTCTCTTCCTTTCTCTCTCTAAAAGTGTTCATCCCTCGACTTTCTCTCTCTAGTTCTTTTTCATTTCATTGTGAGATTAGATAACACATAATTCTATAATTGGTATCAAGAGCCATGGGCTGGTTTAGCTAGGTTTTATGTGCGTTTTCTTTACTTGTATTAGGCGTGTGTTTGGTTCGAACTTATATAAGAGATTTTCATCTTTTGTGGGTTTAAAAACCATAAAGCTATAAACTTTCTTCTTTGTTTATCTTAGTTTAGGTTAGTTGTACAAGAAAATCTTTGGAAAAACTCAAAAAAACTTCGTCTTTTTGTTGTGTTTGGTTCAAAAAGGGTTTTCGGTACAAGAATCTTGATTTCAAATTTTTTGTGTTAAAAACCATAAAGTTTGTGTTTTTAAGGTTCTCCTAGTCTTAGAATAGCAAGAAGTACAAGTAAAATCAAGTAAAAACATCAAAATTGTGTCCTTAAAGTGAATTTGAAGTTTTTTGAAGACGCTTTTTATACATCTCTTTTGAATCCGGTAATTATATGAGATTGTATACGGCGATTTAATACATCTCTAGTTTTTGGCGATTTATAACATCACTTTGTATACGGCGATGTATACATCTCCTATATCTGGGCATTATACGCTCTGTATACTGGCGAATTATACGTCTCCATACCGCGCTTTATACGTCTCTGTATATATCCGGCGATATATACGTCTCCAATATCTGGCAATTTATACAACTTTATATAAGGATATTTATATGAGTTTGTAGACGGAGATTTATACATATTTGATGTTGCGATTTATACCTATTTCTAAAGGCGATTTATACATTGTTCTTAAGGTGACTTATACATTACACTTGGGTGATTTATACAATTACCTTAGGAGATTTATACCAGATTTCCTTATAGATTTATACGGTTTTTCTTTGATTTGTAAAATCCCATGAAATAGTTAATTATTTTCTCGGTTTTATCAAGAATTGCAAAATCCCGTGTAATCTTAAGACTCATTCACTTAAAACAAACATCAATTTAACACAACAACCTCTAATCACTAAACGATCAATAAGTTATCTTTTCTCATTCAATCAATCAATTAAAAATGACAACATTAACAGAGTTTATGATCATTGTTGGTGTCGACAACCGTCCTCCCATGTTGGAAAAATCCTTGTATGATTCGTGGAAATTGAGAATCAGGAGAACAAGAAAATGATTCTTAACTCACTTCGAAATGGTCCACTTGTTTGGCCAATTGTTGTTGAAGAGGATGGCACTACTAGGACAAAGACGTGTGAAGAACTTTCTGTTGCAGAGAAACACTAAGCTGATTGTGATCTAAAAGCTACAAACATCATTATTCAAGGTCTTCCACCAGATGTGTATTCCATTGTAAATCATCATAAAGTTTCCAAAGAGATATGGGACAAAGTTAAGCTTCTTATGCAAGGCACGAAGTTGTCATTACAAGAAAAGGAATGTAAATTGTATAACGAGTTTGATAAGTTTTCATTTATGAAGGGTGAAACATTGTATCAGTACTACTGGAGATTTGCTCAACTAATCAGTAACATAAATGTTATCAATATGTCAATGAGACAAGTCTAAGTGAATACAAAGTTTCTGAACAGTCTACCACCAGAATAGAGCAAGTTTGTGACAGATGTAAAGTTGGCTAGAGATTTGCATACTACAAACTATGATCAATTATACTCATATCTCGAACAACATGAGGCACATGCAAATGAAACTCGATTGATGTGTGAATGATACCAAGATCCTCTTGCATTTGTTTTCTAACTACAATCCATCACCATCTCAACTTAACAACTATCACTCTCAATACAATTCCACTCAGTTTCCTTAACAAACACATACCATGATTCCATAAGTTCACTCTCCTTAATCATACTCACTAATGTATCCACCACCTCATCTATCACAACCACAAATCAGTCATTCATCCGTTCCACTATCATAACAATATCAGTCTCATTAAACCTTATCTGTTCCACCAGTTGCTTATAACTTACCTCAATCTTTAACACAACCATTGAATGAGTTCCCTTAAATGGACTCGGGTCTTGCTATTCCTGTGTTTAATCAAGGAGATGATCCAATTGCATGTATCAATAAGGCAATGGATTTTATCATAACTTTAGCTTCTTGAAGGTTCCATTCAACCAACAATCAACTTAGAAATTCCTCTTATCCAAGAAACCAAGCCACTATTCAAGACGGAAGGGTTACTGTGCAACAAGTATAATGGAGGCAAAGACAAAGTTATGGCGGTAATAGCTATAAGGGTAATGCTACTAGTTCTAGAGGAAATAATGCAGGAGGGCTGGTAAGGGTGGTTAAATGTTATAATTGTCAAGGTGAAGGTCACATGGCTAGGCAATGCACTTAGACGAAGAGGGCTAGGAACGCTACATGGTTTAAGGAAAAGGCAATGTTGGCTGAAGCACAAGAATCTGGTCAAATTTTAGATGAAGAGCAACTAGAATTTCTTGCAGATCCAGGCATTCTAGACGGTCAAGCTGCTCAGAAAACCATTCCAAACATTGCTGCTTTCCAGACTGAGGATCTTAATGCTTATGATTTTGACTGTGATGATGTCTCTAATGCAAAGGCGGTTCTAATGGCTAATCTTTCTAACCATGGTTCTGACATTATCTCAAAGGTACCTCATCATGAACCCTATCATACTGATATGGATAATCAAAGTGTGCATACAATGCATGGTTTTGAACAAACACCAGTTCTTGATTTTACAAATAATGAGATAACGAGTGATAGCAATATCATTCCGTACTCTCAATATTTGCAAGAAACGCAACAAGCAGCTGTTCAAGATACTAATTTGTATCCACAACAAGATTCAATGATCATATCTATGATTGAACAAATGTCAGAACAAATGATTAATCATGTAAATAATTGGGAAAAGGCTAATCAAGAAAAGAATATTGAATCCATAACCGCTGAGCTTGAGAGATATAAAGAATGAGTCAAAACTTTTAAACAACATCTTAATATTGATTTAAGCACACGTGAAAAAATAATTGATTCTCAAATGGATGATATGATTAAGGAAAAGCTTGTACTTAAGTAGCAAATTGACTCACTTGAACAAAATCTTTCTAATCAAATCAAAGAAAAAGAATCTTTATTACAAACATTTACTGTTTTCAAAAAATGAATCCAAACAAAAGGAAAGTAAATATATGGATAAAGAAATTGATTTAGAAAAGAAGATTAAGGAACTAGATAATATTGTTTACAAAGTGGGTCAATCTGCTCAAACAGTGCACATGTTAACAAAGCCACAAGTTTTTTTTAATGACACTCACAAACAAGATCTTGGTTATCAAAATCCGTTTTATCTCAAGAAAGCTCAGCGGATTAAGCCAACCTTGTATGATGGTAGTGTTATATCTAGTCAACATGCTGCTAGTCCTGTGATTGATGATGAAGAGACATTGATTTTGGAAGAAGTAAGTCAATCCAAAATGCTTGCAAAACAAAATGACCTAATGTCAAAAGAAAATAAAGTTAATACAACTCTAATTAATTATGTTGAGTTAAATCAATTATCTGAAAATTTTGATAAACATTTTGTTCCACAACAAGAATTGTTTGATGAACAAGCTTTCTGGTTATAGATTTAACACCCTAATACTGACCAATATGCTTTGTCACTTGTCAAAATTGAGGCTCCTCGGGAACTTCTTAAGGTAAGTTTGATTAATACAAGCCTTAAAAAGCATAAATACCATCTTGGGCAATTTGACACTATGGTGAAAAAGCAAATTACACCTGATGCTATAACAAAAGGGGAATGGGGGTTTGAACACACTAAAACTGTTTTTCTAAATGAAATAATTCCATTTTTAAAGACCTTAAAAGACATATTCAATGTTTTTGATAAAGAGCTTTTAAATGAGGTAATGAAAGTACAAACAGTTTTTAACCAGATGGAAGTTGCCGTTCAACAGTATTTTGTAGACAAATAGTGTTTTGAAATTCACAAGAAATAACTTTTTCTTAAAAACGATCGACTCTTACAAAAAATCATGTCTCAAGATGTTTTGATATGTGTGATGAATTCTACTGCTGTTTTTAATGATGTGAATGTGGAAATGCAAAGTAGTGAATCTTGTGTGAAGTGTTTAAATATTGATGCTGAGCTTTTGAGCAAACAAAGTGCGTATAATGATCTTTCAAAAAGTTACTTACAAATTGAAAAACATTGCATTTATCTTGAGTTAACAATGCAACCCAATCAAGAAATTCTTCAAAAGGATTCATTAAGTAATAATCAAAATGCTCTTGAAATTCCAGAATATTTTGAAAATAATGTTTTGAAAGCTCAGCTACAAGCTAAAGACACTACAATTTGTAAGTTGAAGGAACACATCAAATATATGAGAGAAAATGACAAGGAGAGAAAGTCAAACATGAAATGGATGAAATTGAGACCATAAACATTGAAAATGAGCGCTTACATAAAGAAATTAAGCATTTGAAAAAGTTTACAAAGATCAATTTGATTCAATTAAAAAGACACATGCTCTTTCTAAAGAACACGATGATTCTTTGATTGCTCAATTGTAAGTCTATGGAAAATGCGGATTTAAAACGTCAAATTCAAAACAAGGTTTTTGTGACTACATCATTAACAAATGATTTACGAAAATTAAAAGGGAAAGAAATTGTTGAAAATGTTGCACAAATACCAATTGCTACAACTATTGCTCCAGGCATATTCAAGATAGACTTAGATCCTTTAGCTCCTAGGTTATTAAAAAATAGGGAAGCTCACATAGACTATCTTAAGCACACTCAGGAACAAGCTGACACATTTCAAGGAATAGTCGACCAAGCTAAAGCAAAACAACCATTAGACAATGCGTTAGACTTTGCCTGTAAGCATGCCAAACGAATTCAGGAGTTACTTGTTTATGTTCGAGACACATGCCTTAATGCCTATAAACCTAGTGAGAAATTGATTACTGTCACACCTATGAACAAAGTCAAGAAAGTTTGGTTTTCTAGAACCTCTCACATCCTCAAGCAACATTCAACAGGTAGAGTCATCTAAAACACCAGATTCTAACATACTTGTGTTGTCATCTACAAGATTGAAGTGTTCTACTAGTACTTGCAGATCACAGCCTACAGGCAATAAAAGGAATGATAGGATCTCATAAACATCAAGTAGCAACATCAAGAATAAAGTAGAAGTCCAACGTAGGAGAGTTAAATCTAAGTCTAATAAAAAGAATCGTGTTAAAGACCTTATTTGTGATGCAAATGATGGTGTGTGTTTCCTTGATTTTGTAAATGATATGAATGTGCGTTCAATCTTAGTCTGCTAAGAAAAGCCAACATTATAATATTTGGAAACCTACGGGTAAAGTGTTCACTGAAGTAGGATATAAGTGGAAACCAACAGGAAGACTTTTCACTATAGTTGGTAACTCGTGCCCTTTAACTATCACTCCCAAGACAATTGTGCATCTTAAGGAAACCACTTCTAATTTAGTTGAAAAACCAAAAACAGAGATTAAAGTCTATAATAGGAGACCCAAACGAATAAAATCAGTAGGTTCGAGTAAAAAAGCTAAGATTGTAGAATCTAAGATTGCTAACAACTCGGAACCCAATCAATTATGGGGATCCAATGTTACAGATGTTCCATCTTCTTTTTCTTTTGTCAATGATAGGTTGTCTAGATTATTCTCTGGTATCTAGACTCTAGATGCTCAAAACATATGACAAGGAATCACTCTCAGCTCATGAACTTTGTCAGTAAATTTTTTGGGACTGTTTGATTTAGAAATGACCAAATTGCAAAGATAATGGGGTATGGTGACTATCAGCTGGGAAATGTAATTGTCTCAAGGGTATACTATGTTGAGCGGCTTGGACATAACTTGTTTTATGTTAGACAATTTTGCGACGCAGATCTAGAGGTAGCTTTTCAGAAAAAAATTTGCTTCATTCGGAATTTAAAAGGTGTTGATCTACTTTCAGGATCCAGAGACACAAACTTATACATAATTTTTCTTGATGACATGATAAAGACTTCTCCGATCTGTTTTCTATTAAAAGCTTTAAAGACTAAGAGCTGGTTATAGCGCCGTCGGTTATCGCATCTCAACTTCGGTACTCTTAACAAGCTAGCAAAAACGGTCTTGCTCGAGGCATTCCAAAGAATAAATTTCAAAAAATCATCTATGTTCAGCATGTGCATTAGGAAAAAGCAAGAAATCCATTCATCAACCCAAAGCTGAGGTCACTAACCAAGAGAAACTATGTCTTTTGCATATGGATCTTTGTAGCGTGATGCGTGTAGAGAGCATTAAAGGGAAAAAGTATATCTTGGTGATTGTTGACGATTACTCACGATTTACTTGGGTCAAATTTTTGAGGTCAAAGGATGAAGCTCCTGATGCTATCATCAAATGTATCAAAAATATTCATGATCGTTTGAATGCAACAGTCCGTAATGTTTAAACAGATAATGGAACTGAATCTGTCAATCAGAACCTTCATTTGTGAAAATGTCGGCATCTCGCATCAAACATCTGTTGTTCGCACTCCTGAACAGAACGACATTGTCGAAAGACGAAACTGAACTCTTATGGAAGTTGCTCACACAATGTTGATATTTTTAAAAGCTCCTATGTTTTTATAGGCCGAAGCAATCAACACAGCTTGTTATACCCAAAACAGTTCTTTGATTCGTCTCCGATATAACAAAACTGCATATGAGCTGATGCACGACTAGAAGCTAGATTTATCATTTCTTTATGTCTTTGGTTCACTCTGTTATCCGACCAACGACAGTGAAGATTTGGGTAAACTAAATGCAAAATCCGATATTGGTATTTTTGTTGGTTACGCACCTGCAAAGAAAGCTTTTAGTATATATAATTGTAGAACCTGAAAAATCATGGAAACCATCCATGTAACATTCAATGAGCTGACATCAATGGCTTCTGAACAATTCAGTTCAGGACCTGGGCTTCAATTTTTGACTCCTATAACATCTAGTTCAGGACTCGTTCCAAACCCTATTCCTCAACAACCTTGTAATCCATCAAAAAGAGATGATTGGGATCATTTGTTCCAACCCATGTTCGATGAATACTTCAATGCTCCAACTATTGTTGTATCTCCAGTTCCAGTGGCTGCTGCACCAAGAGCTGTTGATATAGCCGATTCACCTGTGTCTACGTCAATTGACCAAGATGCACCATCAACAAGTATCCCATCAAAAAAAGAACAAGAACATTCTCCAATTATTTCTCAAGGTGTTGAAGAATCACCAAAAACACCACATTTTTATGATGATCCACTTCATGAATCTCTTCATGAAGACTCGACTTCTCAAGGATCGTCATCTAATATGAGATCATCCCACACTCCATTTGAACTTCTTAGTAGATGTACTAAGGATCATCTAATAGCAAATATAATCGGGGATCCTTCTCGCTCTGTCTCCACGAGAAAGCAACTCGAAACTGATACCATGTGGTGTTACTTTGATGCCTTCCTAACTTCTGTAGAACCAAAGAACTTCAAACATGCAATGACTGAACCATCATGGATCGATGGAATGCAAGAAGAAATTCATGAATTTGAAAGACTACAAGTTTGGGAATTGGTGTCGTGTCCAGATAAAGTCATGTTGATTAAACTAAAGTGGATTTATAAGGTCAAGGCAGACGAATTTGCCAAGGTACTCAAGAACAAGGCTATATTAGTTGCTCAAGGATTCATGCAAGAGGAGGGAATCAATTTTGAGGAATCATTTGCACCGGTTGCAATAATTGAGGCCATCTATATCTTCGTAGCAAATGCCGCCAACAAGAAAATGACGATCTTCCAAATGGACGTCAAACGGCTTTCTTAAATGGAGAGCTCAAAGAAGAGGTCTACGTTTCTTAACCAGAAAGATTTGTTAATCATGACAACCCATCGCATATGTACAAGCTCAAAAAGGTCCTTTACGGTCTCAAACAAGCATCACGTGCATGGTACGACATGCTGTCAAGTTTCCTCATTTCATAATATTTCTCCAAAGGTGTAGTTGATCTAACACCCTTCATAAGAAAAGCAGGAAACATCTTATTACTAGTATAAATTTATGTTGACGACATAATATTTGCATCAACTAATATTGCTATGTGTAATGAGTTTGCTAATCTGATGACCACTAAGTTTAAGATGTCGATGATGGGTGCAGATGTCATTCTTTTTAGGATTACAAATTTCTTAAAGTCCCAGAGGCATCTTCCGAAACCAATCAAAATATGCTTCTAAAATTATTAAAAATATGGTTTGCTACTAGTAATTATGTAGACACGCTTATGGTAGAAAAGAATAAACTGGATGAAGATCTACAAGAGACACCAGTTGATGCTACACTTTACCGTGGCATGATTGGATCTCTCATGTATCTGACATCCAGTAGACCCGACCTTATCAATGCAGTCTGCTTATGTGCTCGATATCAGGCAAAGCCTATCGAAAAGCACCTACATGCGATTAAATGGATCTTTCAATACCTAAAGGGAACCATTAACATGGGTCTCTGGTACTCAAAGGATACCGATATGTCTCTAATAGCATATTCGGACGCAGATCACACGAGATGTTAGGACACTAGACACAGTACATCAGGAAGCGCTCAATTCTTAGGTGACAAACTTGTTAGTTGGTCTTCCAAGAAGAAAAAGAGCACCACGATCTCGAGTACAGAGGCTGAATATATTTCCTTATCTGGATGTTGTGCTCAAATCCTATGGATGCATTCATAGCTAACAGATTATGGCTTTTAATTCAATAAGATACCTCTGTACTGCGACAACAAAAGTGCGATTGCTCTATGCTACAACAACGTTCAACACTGAAGAGTAAAGCACATTGATGTACACTACCATTTTATAAAGGAACAAGTGGAGAATAGAATAGTGGAACTATACTTTTTTCAGATGAAATATCAACTGGCTAACATCTTCACCAAACCCTTGCCATGAGAAAGATTCAACTTCTTGATCGAAAAGCTTGGTATGCGAAGCATGTCTTCAGAAACGCTAAAACGTTTGACAGAGGAAGAAGATGAGTAATGGTGGTAACTCGTGGTATATGCTGTGTATTTTATGTATATATGAAAACAAAAAAAGACCAAAAAG
Source organism: Tanacetum coccineum (assembly GCA_026074375.1). Classification (NCBI taxonomy): domain Eukaryota; kingdom Viridiplantae; phylum Streptophyta; class Magnoliopsida; order Asterales; family Asteraceae; genus Tanacetum; species Tanacetum coccineum. Next base: position 31,257 of record BQNB010048151.1, read on the forward strand.
ATTTTTCATTTAATATAAATTTTTCAAAAAAAAAAGAAAATAAAAAATAAAAAAATTAGCAAAATACAAAAATAGGTTTTCATGACATGTCTTCTGAAAATCGATAACATTTACGGCCTTAGAAATGTCATTCAATAATAATATGATGCTGTAAATGAAGTTGGAGCAGAAGTTCAAAATGTTTTAAAGCATGTCATATGGCTTGCTATTATTTCAGATAGCAACCTGGTCATCATCTTAAAGGCAAGTATTTCAAAAAGATAAAACTTGGCCTCACAATGGGAAATTAATTTTTCTCGGGAATGAATTACTTCATATTCATTCAAAGGCTTGTGTTTACTTTGCAATACAACCCGTTCTTTCTTTATAAAAATTAATGTACGTGTCAGTGCATTTATTTGTCAAAATAAGAGAAATCTTATTTTTATGGTGTTGATTTTTCAAAAATAAAATAGTCTTATCAGTAATTCATCAGAAAATGATTTTTCAAGGCACTTGACCACTCAAACAACGACTACATCTCTTTAAATAGAAAACGGGTCCTTGTTTGAGGGGGAGACAATGTCAAAATTATCTTCTTCAAAATCATCAAGGAATAAAAGGAAAAAAGGTTTTTAAACAATAACGGGATAATATAGTAAAGTTAATTAAATTTAAGTTATTTGTGAATTAGATGTTATGTGTTTATGCCTTTAGGGTCTTGATAGCTTATCTTATGGTTTAGTCTAGCTTATTAAAACTTTAGGGACTAAAATTGTCAAAAGTCAAACTAGAAAAACCTTAAGAATGTTATTAACGAAAATTAGTAAGGAGTATATAGTTCAGGAGGCATTTGTGTCAAAAATCAAAGTTTTTTAACAACAAACACCCCTTTCCTCATTTGCAGTACACACACAAACAAAACACTCATATTTTTTCCTCTCCACCATTTTCACAACTCGAAAAAATCAAGAACATCTGAATCTGTGTATATCAAGACTTGAGGTAAACTACAAAAGTGTTCATTACAATTTAAACAACGAATACCCAAAAGGAATTAGGTTAAACATGATTTCTTGATCGTAATCTCTAAAAATTGGTTTAGGGTTCATCAAAATCAAAAGTGGTCTAATTCCTAAATTGATTAAGGGGTTTTGATGAGTAAGGATTGTAGAACACTCGTTTATGTCAGTTTTAAATAGGATTAACATATGAGTGTGATTTTTGTGATTCTTTATCTTGAAATATTGAATGTTGGGGAAAATATGATAAATGTTTATGGGTTTGTGTTTAGGATGTGTTAGAGGATATTCTTGAATATGTTTGAGCAAGAAAATCCTTGGTTTGTACAAAAAATCTTGTGACTTAGGAAAAACGAGTGACACTTGCTCGTTTGGTAAATTTTTGTGGTTAATTCATGTTATAACTGATATATGTTGCTTATATATGTTTGGTTAATGATTGTGTGTATTCTAGTTGCCAAAAAAATTCAGGGTTTGTGTAAATTCAAAATATATGGGGCGATTTATAAATACTAGATATAAGGGGGTGATTTATACACTCAAGACATAAGGGGCGATTTATACGTCCAAGTATAGGGGGCGATTTATACATCAACTATAGGTGGCGATTTATACATCCAACTATAGGGAGCGATTTATACATCCGCTATAGGGGTGATTTATACGTTTTCCTATATGGGGCGATTTATACATATCTTTTATAGGGGGCGATTTATACACTATTTTACTAGAGGCGATTTATACACTATTTTTACTAGGGGGCGATATATACACCTAGTCTAGGGGGTGATTTATACATAGATATATAAAGAATTATTTTTGACTAAATTTTTTACTAGATAACTTATTTTAGGATAATTCGTCTTTAAATCATATGTAAGTTGCTAAATTGACTGTGTTTGACCAATTGTTAGTTTGTTAACCTTTAAGTTGACTTTCTGATTAATGTCTGTCGTCCTATGCTTTGACTGAATGCCT
>BQNB010048152.1:0-42714 GCA_026074375.1 Tanacetum coccineum
TCCTAGATGGGCAAAACGATCTATGAAGCCTACAATCAGGCTTCAATAATAATAATAATAATAATAATAATAATAATAATAATGTAATAAACTGAAGTCGAATTAAGACCACTATTTCTTGTCGGTTAGGACGCCTGATATAGTAGTCGTTTAAAGGGTGGAAGTAATAATAATAATCCGAGACTGATAAAAGTTTATTGGCTCTATCGGTTAGGACGCCCGATGTGTCAGTCTTCAAAAAGGTCAAGGAAATACCCGAATTCGAAATAAGACTATTGGCTTTGTCGGTTAGGACACCCGATGTGTCAGTTGTTTAAAGGACTAAGGGCTAATAATGTTGCTTAATAATAATAATAATACCAAATTTCGACTCTGAGGTTATCTAAATAAAGCTCCCGTCTCTGGACTCGTAGATGAGTTGTTTCAGATGAAATAAAAAGGATAATCCCTAAATCATGCGAAATTAGAACCTTAATGTGGACCTTATTCTCACCATATCGTCTCTTTAGGAAAGGATTTCAAACTAATTATGGTCTAAACCAGTTTACTTTATATTAATAAGGATATAATTTATTTGTCAATAATAATAATAATAAAATCCTTAGAGGATTTAGGAATAAGGGAGCGAAAAGTAGTTATGCGTACACAATTAGCATTTATGAGTAGTGTTAGCGTCTATTCTTATATTTAGCTATGATTTCGTTTTAAGCTTGGTTTGGGGATTATGAAAATCAAGGATGACGAACTCTCGTTCTTAAAGCCTTTTAAATAATTTTAACTAATTTTTATCTATTATTGAATAAAGTTGTTAAAACGAGGGCGTTTTCGAAATAAATAATTTTTGAACTTTCTTAATGGACATTTTCTGTTCTTGTTTGATTGTGAGGGGTCATAAGTTAGGGGGGTTTTAATTATTTATTTACGGGCGTGTTTTATAAACATTGCGTGTGGGATCAGCAATGGCTTAGTGTGGGAGAATTTGATGTGTGCTTAAACACACATCATTTATACCCCGAAAAACATTAATAAATGGACTAAAAACATGGAATATGATCAATATTATTGCAAATATGTTTGGTTTGTGTTTTTATATCTTGCAGGTACAAGGGATTGAAAACAAGGCAAAAACGAAGACTTTCGGATATGATTAGAAGACGTTTTCTCATTTTTCGAGATCAAGACAAAGTTAGAAAAATGCCCTGAGCAGTCAAATGGAAAGAGCACGAGATTTCGATTCCAACGGTACCTTCATTGCCTATTGGGCCGGCCTGTAACCCATTAATATGGGCCGGGCCAGCCCATGTATTCACAAGCTAGCCCAGCCATCAAGTCAGCCCAATAGATACAAGCCAACATTCTTGGCCCAATATCAATTTCTATAGTAGCGAAGTATGAATTGAAAAAAAATGAAGGAGGGTGACATCATCCCACATATAACACCCCCATTTTTGACATATAACAGCGGAAGCTAATCTGGGGTATTATTTCATAGTACAACAGTCATAATCATAGAAAACGACTCAAAGGAGACGTTTTTAAAAGATAAGTTATCATTCATTATTTCATCAGAGTTTTTATAAACAAAGGTCCCAAACATCTAAAAACATAAAGTTTGAATGATAACAGTTTAGCCATCTTCAAGTCCGTTCCATTCCGTGCCATAAGATGCTCAGTTACCTAAGATAAACATGCTAGAAAGTCAACACAAAGGTTGAGTGAAATTCATAGGTTTATGTTAAACAGTTTGAATACAAGTTCAATAGTGGGTTACGTTGCTATACACCCATAAGTGTAATAATTGCAATGAGTACAATTATTATAGAAAACAGTATTATTGCCCTAAGCTCATGACACCGAGACCTTGAGATAATCAATAATCACAAGAAGTTGCCCCAACGGGTGCCTTTGCCAAACACCTGCATAGTGATTAAAATGAAGTGCGTTTGGTTACCAGAAAGTATAGGTGCACCAACGGGGAAGCTCAGTCCCAAATAGATCTATTCACAACATTCACGCTTACTCCGAAAAGTAATTAACGGTTCATGATAGTGGGTCTTAATGGCAAAAGTAAGGACTTAGGCAATAATGCATCAGAATAGCATACAGTTGGAAAAATACTTGCATTCATGGATTATAGCATGTATCCCCCTCGCTGGTTTATGAAATATTAGAAGATTTAAAATGCGAGGCTATGAACTCACCTTAACAGGGAAAATCTGATTGATGGCAAAAGTATATCAAGTGAAAGTAACGGCTTCGTCACGCAACCTGGGGTAATATGTCAAGTCTTAGTGTGATGGTTTATGTTTCAAAACTTTATAAAGTTTAACATATTACTTTGATTTATTAATTTATGGAAATATTGTATCACTGTTCGGGCCATCATAATTCAGAGGTCATGTAGTAAACGTTTGAGGAGCCAGGACACTTTAAATCGTAAATCCAGCAAACTCGTCAAAACGTATACCCAAATGAAACTCCTCACATGAAGCTCCCTAGTAACGTGATACGATAAAAATTTAAGTTTCTTCAAAAGTTAGTCAATGATAAATTACGTTAAATATATAACGTAATTGTTTTATAATGCGTCGATCGTTAAATTTATAAACTTTTACAAGTTTAGTCCTTTATAATAAGTTTATAAATATTACACCTTTAACTTTAGAACTTGGCAAAACATGTCCTTATAGTTATAACTTTAGAATAATGACATTTTCAGCCCCTCTAGTTATAAATTTTAGAAAGTTACGATATATACCCCTTGCATGGAAATGATTTACAAATCAAGTCCAAAAAGCCATGCAAGCTTACTTTAGGGTTCCAAATGATATTTGCAGGTTATAGCTTATTAGAATAAGCTAAAATAAGATGTTCTAACGTAAAAAAAGTTTAGAAAAAGGATTCGTTAGCTAGAAAATCAAAACGGGTCATTTTTAAGGTTTTAACCAAAATCACATGGGTTTAAGGATTCAAGGCTTCAAACGAGAGTTTATATATGATCTTAAGAGTCTTATGAACATGCTAAAATAGATTATGAGCTTATTGAACAAGATTTAAGCTTACTTGAGCTAGAAATGGGTCGAAATGGTTTTTCGGGTTCGTACGCCTAGATATGGATTCAAGACCTTCCTTATCTTGATTTTTGGCTTGTATTATGATATTATGGGCCTTCTACTTCTTACTTGGCTTGATTTAGAACTCCATTTGAGTGGTGATGAGTTTTTGAGGTGTGTTTGAAGTGGTGTGTGTGTTTCAACTTATATAGGGCTCATAAACCCTTGGTGCCTAAGTTTTCTTGGTGGCTAAGGGTCAAGGACTATAGAGAGGTGACTAAGGAAGCCTATAGGGTGAGTATGGAAGGCTAGGAAGGTAGCTTAGCAAGGTGGAAGGGTGTGGGGGTGGTTCGGTTACAAAGGGGTGACAAGGAGGTGACAAGACAATCTTGGTGGCCAAGGGTGGTGATGGAGGTGCTTGGTTGCTTGCTTGTGACATGGTAGTGATGTCATGGTGGTGCTAGGATGCTTGCTTGAGGTGCTTGTTTGATTAAATGGGTTAAAATGAAAGAAAAAGGGTGACGGGTGGTTTAGGGTTTCGGGTTAGGGTTTTTGGTCTTTAAAACGTGTATTAGGGTTTAGGATTAGGGTAGTTAGGGTTTAGGATTAAGGTTTAGTGTTAGGATTAGGGTTTAGGATTAAGGTTTAAGGTTTAGGATTAAGGTTTAGGGTTTAGTTTTAGGTTTAAAGTGAAATTAGGGTTTTAGGGTTTCGTTTAGGGTTTAGGGTTTTAGATTAGGGCTTTAGGATGACTTATGGTTTAGGTTTAGGGTTTAGGAGTCATGCATTAAGTGTTTGTACCTTGTGTTTAAGTGGTAGTAAGAAACTAAAGTGATTTAGGAGGTAAAATGACCTAGTTTGGTTTTCTTGCATTATTGATTTGTACATTGAGCTTAAATGAGTTGTACATTGACTTGGAGGGAAATTATATTTCAAATGTTGTGCATTGTACACTTGTACACATGCTTGAAGTCTTGCACATTCATTTTATATGTATACATTACATATAATTAGGGTTTTGATATAAACGTTTAACGTTTAGAACTTGTTTTGAAATAACGTTGTAAATGGTATGTTAAATGGATAATGTACTTGGTAAAATGATATTAAGATATAGACTTGACATATTAGGATGTTTACATGGTATAAACATAGATATAGATGGCATTGGTGGAGGTTGCGTGAGCTCGTTTACTTTAGAGATGCAAGTTACGTTGCATAATGAGATAAAGCAAAAATTTCCCTGTAAAAAGGTGGTATATATATAATAGATGGATATTACAGTGCATCTAATTTAATAGATGGATAATTACATTGATGGAAATTACGTGTTGTTATACCACATGCCATGGAATTAAATCAAACCTCCTCGCGTGCTTTCCCACTTACATTGTCTTGGCCTATTAAATCTCTTCATATGGCCCTCTCTTTATTGAATCTCCTCAATTTGATCAATCGGTTTAGAATCGAAATGGAAAGAAAACACTGCTTAAGTGGATAAGAAATCCACGTGTCCTCACATGATTCGTGGATCGGGGTGCAGGCTCGTCATTGCAGTACGATGTGGCATATTCAAAACCAATGATTGGCTCCAATCATTAAGTCGGTGGAGAGAATTTGCAAAAAGACCCCCTGGACTCCTATATAAGGAAGATGTAGTAGCAGCAGCTTTACAAACAGATTTTACATTTTAATTATTACTGGATTTTTCAAAATAAATCTACGTGCTTTAAAACATTCCAAAAAGTCGAGTTCAGCGAACATCTAAAACTAATCAAGCAAATCATTCATATTATAAATTTTTTAGTTATTGTATAAAAAAGACATGTAATCCGTACCCGTAAAGTGTGGTGCCCACAATGGTAGTAATTGAATAACACTTTACTCATAAACCTTATCCGTAATCTGTTGCGTATGTTGTCAGCTTCTGAATTTCCTTTCCTCTGATTAATATGATTTTATCTGTTTCGGATGCAAGTTTTTTTTTGAAAAAATGCCATCGTACGTCTGTATCCATAAATTACAACATAGCGTAAAAAACTAACATAGCTAGTCATTTTAGCTTCTATATATATATATGGCTTATTAGAATATTTTTCAGCACTTCCACTTTTTTGTAACAACAGTGGTATAGAAGCCTAGGGAAATCAGGGTCATATTTCAATCCATATAGTGACATGTTTGCTCTAAATGAAAGGCATTATATTGTGACATCTACTTATGTTGGACTCTTATGGTGATCAGTCTAATCTTGTTAACAACCATCATTCGCTCAACTCTATTTTTTAAGCTCTAAGGCATTCTTTATGTGGTGAGTTTTTTAATTTATTTGTCTGCTTTAAAACTTGAACGTATAACTTTCTAGTTAAGACTAATAAAATTTATTTTTACAATAAAATAAGCCAATAAGATTCTTGTTAGCTATATATATAGTTATTAATCAAAGCTAAAAAGCAAGAGCACTTAAGTAAGATAACTCAAACGTCGCATAAACTGTGAATGTGCCAAACGGTAAAGGTAAAAGATTCAGAATACTTACAACTTCCTGTTTACCTTTGCATTCCAATCGATGCAAAGCATGTGTTATCGATGTTGAAATAAGTCCAGTCGGTGTTGTTGCTCCACCATCAGTTAGCTTCCCTACAAATTCAAAAAAAAATCACTTTCTTATGCTACTTTTATTTATCAGGAAATGTTTATAATCAAAAGATGTTATGGCTTACCAAAAGCCATTCCATAACTTATCCATCTTCTCGAGTAAAAGATCAGAATAAATTTGAGTTTGAGAAAGAAGATCGTCCAGTTTGCTAAACTGAGTATCATTGAAAGTAGTTGTCGCGTTTTCCACTTTTTCTTCTTCCTTCTGCCTTTTTATTTGATTTTACTTCCTCCTCCGCCATTGCAGGCGATATGAGAGCAGCGTCCTCATTTTTTTCATCTATAACTGGGTCCTCAACCACATTCATGCCAACTTTCCTCTTTGCAAATGTCCATCAAAATAACCACAATTCAGTAGCAATCATATTCCTCATGCATCTTTTAATAATAACAAAATGGTAAAATAATAAAGACTAAATCATCATACAACCAAAACTAATCTACTATATTAAGCTCATTGTAATGGAACCGTAACAACAACTTACTTGATACCAAGATCGATATGCTCCTAAATACTAAAACCAAAGCAGCCAGTGTCACTGAAGTTGTGTCTCAAATGCTCGTATTCCATAACCCTTCAAGCCACATTCCAAAAGCTTAATTACCTTAGTCTCCCTTAACACTGACATGGCATACAATCTTTTCATTACGCCTGATACCAAAAGACCTCCCGTGTACCTAGATGCAAAACCAACATCAAAATCATAAAGAAGACTCAAATTCGCTCGATTAATTCATATATCATCTTCAGTATTTAAAAAGATAGCTATATATCGAGCTTCGAGTATTCTTGATCGCGAAGTTAGGATCTCTAGTTTTCGTTTTAATTGTCGTTATATATTGATATAGCTACTGATTTGGTTGTGGTGATTAGTCAGTTAGTATGAAAGGAACTAAATACCGTTCGCAGTAGATATTTCCCAACAAATCTTCAGGGAGCTAATGAATCAAGAGAATGCACCATGGCTTTAGAACATAATTAAGCCTCTTTTTAACTGAAAACCTTACACACTAAGCACACCCAAATCCAAATCTCCATAAAACCATAATTTAAAGTATAGTTTATACAACATGAATGTCTACACTGTTAGCTTCTCTAAAAAGCCACATTAAGGTGTCCACAAATATAAGCCCTCAAATAAGCTACTTTTGAATTAACTAAAATAGTTCGCCTAGAGCAAAAAACTATGATTGCTGCGATAACACACTTAAATAACAAGTTTACAATGAGATGATTAAGGTGTGATCCTTTACCTCTATGATGAGAATTTGTCAAACACGTAAACATCTTATCAACTTATTTCCTCTTATTAGCTGACCTGAAAATCTTCACATTTCTCATACAAAACATCAAAAACACCAAAATTAATGAATCAAATCAATAACCCTAATTAAATCAAAATCAAACCTGATATATACTGATTGAATCAAACCTAATCAAAATCAATAACCTCACAAAAAATTAAAAAGAATTTGCTTCTTCTATGGTCCGGCATAATATGTTGACGAACTGCTCCTACCATTTTCTTTTCATTTATGGATTGGGAGGATTAGGTGAAGAGGTGGGTTTAGTGTGTGTATTTTTTGTGGGATGAAGCTTCAATGAAAGAGGACTCTAGTAAATTAATAGGGGCGGTGGAAGGAATACGTGTTTTGTTCTCAACAAAGTTAATGGATTATAGGTGTAACAAACCCACAACAACAATGCCAGTAACCAATTTAGTAACCTAGAAATTATAAATTTATACCTACCAAAGCCGCTATGAAGATATATCCTAGATTTAAAAACTAACTACCATCCCCATTAAGTCATTTGTAAGTAGCAGTTGGTTAGTAAAATAATATATAAAAGAATAAAACGGTGTACTGTTCATTATGTTAGTATCATGAAGTCTACATTTAGAATAGAGAGTAATATTTAACAACATGCAAAAAAGCTATAGGGGCTTGACCCAACACAAACTATGCCAAACATCATATAATAGCCCACTAATAGAAATAGCTGATCACATTCTTAAGAGGGGTATGTTGCTTCTTTTCTTCCCCTTCACCTTCTCGTGTGTCGTATGATTGTACTCCATCTTGGTTACCTTCCGTCATATTGAGGTGACAAGACAATACTGCTTCTTATAATCTTATATATGTTATTTTGGTGAAACAAATAAATTAATAATTTACAGAAAATGTTTTAATCGATTTTATACAATCGATCACAAACCACAACGTGATCAGGACAACAAGTTACTTGACCACGAAATGACCACGAGCCAGCTGCGATAGTAGTGTCAACCCGCCACGATGAGCAAATATAACGAGTCCATGTGCTTAAAGTTTTCGACAAGGTTAATGACTTCCGGAACAATAGAAGTGATAACAATATCAACACAAATAGAAGTATTTGATTTTATTTTTTAAGAACGAAAATAGAAGCCTTTGCTTCTCTTGAACAAAAATTGGACAACGATATAAAAGTACTTCGGCAAGAATAAAAACGAAAATCATATCCAATAACCTATGGATAGCAAAACCAAAAAATTGTCTTTTTATACATATTTTTTTCTTAACTTCCTGTACGTGGATTACATATTTTAAAGAATGATAAATCTTTCCGTAAAATCCAAATAAAGTATTTTAGAAACGAATGACTTGTTTGAATTATAATTATGAGAACTGTCTACACAAGATCGTTGACATACATTGTTGGTTTTTAGTGTTTTGTTCTTACGGGATATTCAAAAGAGAGACCAAATAAATTATAAAATTAAGAGGAATTCAAAATCTTCCTTGTGGTTTGGTCAAATTGCACGTTCGGTCCACGTGGTATCGAAATTGTAAAAATCGTCCGTGTGAGAAACCTTAAGTTCCACTTTTAGTCCTCTGTCGAACTGAAATAACTCTATACCCTTTTGTTCCTTTTATTTTTTAATTTTCTCCTTTTTATTATATATAAAAAACAAAATATCTCTCTTCCTATCTTGTCACCCATCTCTCTTCCTCACTACTCTCTCTCTATCTTGTCACTCATCTTTCTTCCTCACACAAACAAAACACTCATCTCTCCGACCACCATCGCCTTAACAAAAGTACAAACGCTAAGGTAATCTTAGACCCTCTCACTCCAAAACAATGACCATCACTGTGCTCCGTTAACATCCGTCAATCCCACCGACCGGACCACCACTGTGCTCCGTCGAACCTCCCTAAACCACACCCACCACCAAACCACCACATACCCCACCACCGTCACCTAACCACCAGCCATACCCCACCACCGTCAACTTAACCACCAGCTACATACTAAACATCACAATCCATAACCAAACACTAACTACCGTACCTCACCTCAACCACCAAACCGTCCCATACCAAACATCACAAACCTACATCCACAACCACCAGCCACATACTAAATTATCCTTCTGTTCTTTTTTTTTCTTTAACTTTTTTCTTTTAAATTACTTTATCTTCATCTTTTATCACATCACCATATGAAACACATAAACTCCTTGTCTTCACTAACCAAAAAGGCTACTTTTATCCACAATTTCAAATTTACTTACCAGTTCTAATAGATTCGGCTCAATTACACATGAGATGTATTCATTTGTTACTTTTAATTTTTCATAAAGACATAAATATACTTGCTCTTTGTAAAATCCCTTGCCTCCACAATAAATAAGTTTTGTGATTCGTGGGTACAAGAGAATAAAAGGGGTTGTGGTTGTGACAATTTCGTGGAAGGAAAAACAACAAAAGGATTCACGTTAGATGTGTTGGAGTTGGAACAACTCACACAAGATTGTTGTAGTTGATGTTAGGTTTGATATTGATTTGATGTAGATAAAGAGGGGAAATAAAAATTGTGGATTGTGGGTTAAGAAGAGATGTGGTGTTTTTTCAGCTGCGTCGGTGGAGCCACGGAATTTTCGGTAACGATATAGGGCGGTGGTGGTTTCTGTTTTAGTGGCGGTGGTGTGAGGGTGTGTTTGATTTGTTATGAATAATAATAAAAAATGGTTATGGTGATATGTGGTGGTTTGGGAGTTTATGTGGTAATTGAGATATATGTAAGGAGCTGAAAAAAAACCCGAACCTGACGGGGAAATCCGAAACCCGAACTAACAGGGGCGGGCCGGGGCATGCTTATCGGGTTACTGGGCGTGTTTAGGGATTAAACGAGGATTTTAATCGGGTTTGGGACTTTGGGGCGGAGAGCGGGGACTACCAACCCCGCCCCGCCCCGCCCGAATAATATATACACATATACAATTATATCTACACTTATATAGTATTTTGTTAGTATTTATGTAATAAATAAATATTTCTCTAACATTCTTAGTTTTTTTATCTCTGTAAGATTGCAAAATTGATATTATAGAAACTTGTTTGATGTTATATTTTTAAGTTGTAATTTTTGGCGGTGTGATTTATCATTATTTTGTATTATACAATCGTTGAAAACTTAATAAAGCTTGTTTGTAATTGATTATTAATATGTTTATAATTATTCAAGTTATTGCCAACGATCTAAAAATAATAATAGATGTGAATTGACGAGGTTTTGATCGAAAATTGCACCCAAAGAGGACAACCCGATTAGTACCGGGGCGAATTTAGGGGAGCATCGCGCCCCAACGGGGCGCCCCGATTAGATCCCTGATGGAAATCGAGGCGGGTTTGGGAATAACTTTGGTAATCGGGTTTGAGAATAGGGATCCCCCCCCCCACCCGGCCCGGTTGCCATCCCTAGATATATGATGATGGTGATTAAAGATGTAGATAAAGTAATTTAAAAGAAAAAAGTTAAAGAAAAAAATCTAAAAAAAGAGAACAGAAGGGTAATTTCGTCATTTCAGTTTGACCAAGGACCAAAACGAACTCAAAGGTTTCCCACACGAACGATTTTTGCAATTTCGATACCACATGAACCAAACGTGCAGTTTGGCCAAACCACAAGGACGATTTTTGCAATTCTCTCTATATTTAAAGTTAGTTGTTACCAGTAAAATATGTATCCATATAACATCACAGACGGGAAATTATACTATTCTTTGAAAGAAAGACCCCCTGGACTCCTATATAAGCAAACACGCTCCCTTACACTTGGATTATTAGGATTTAGTTTTAAAAGTTTACTCTCTACTTTTTAGCTTATTAGAATTTAGTGTTAGCTTATTGTTTTTAGTTGTAGCTTATTGTAAAGCTGTTCAACAGCTTATTTTGGATATTGTAATAAGATTTGTTTTGCTTAATGAAAAATGTTTTTAGCTTATTCTCTCTTTTCTTCTCTTAAGCTTAAATCTCTAATAAGCTAATCTCATAAGCTTATCTTTTTAGCTTATTCATTCTAAATCTCTTTAAAAGCTATAAGATCTAATTCTATAAGCTTTCAAGAGCTTATTCTGTTGATCCCAACTTAAGATCTATTCCTTAGCTTGTAAAGATTAAGTTACTTTGGATAAATCCAAAACAACTATGGTAGAAATTTTGTGAATACTAAAGAGTATGTGGAATCTAATCTTTAATACTTAGAAGAATGTTAATGAAACAGTGAACTTTAAGAACAGTGATATAACTGAAAAGCTCCAATATTATTATTATGAATAATACGAGTTCTTTGTGTAGTACTAGGGTTTACAACCATGAAGCTATGTATCAAAACGTCTATGACTATTGTGTATATAAAACCACAACCTAGGATCTCCTTTTATACACTAAGGAGTCCTTTACAAGATAACTACAAATCTTCTATAATGTTAAACTTATACGTATCTTTATAACTATATAGAATATACTTTGAATAAGTCAATACAAATCTCTTGACACATCTTTATCTCTTTAGCAGTATTTAATCTTCATGCAGCAATCTTAAGTCCTTCAGCAGTATTAAGTTAGTACTGGCAATACTAACTTTCTTCTATCAGTACAAACTAGTTAATACTAGCAGTTGTAACTTGAGCAGTACTAACTCTTGACTTGGCAGTACTAAGTATGAACACATTTAATTCCCAACATATTCTATTTCATCTAATTCCTTTTAAGAATTTTTTTTATTGTAATAAGCTCAAATAAGTCAAGATTTCGCTTTTGTTGAGATTTAAGTTGTTTTACCTTTCTAAAAGCTCTTTCTCATTCTGACTAAGCTTATCAATAGCTTATTCTTTGTGTTTGAGCTTATATGTTTTACAAAAGTATCCGTGTTAGTTGGAAGCTACGAATAAGCTTGCTAAGTGCTAATTCGCTTTACACTCTCTGTTTCAGTTAGCTTATTTCTCTGGTTTAGTGCTTATTTTATATTCATGTTGGCTTATTGCTCAGTTGTGATTTAGATCTCGTGAGATTATTAATTTTCATTGATTCGTGTTTATTGAGCTTATTTCTTATGTTCGTGTTCAAAATAGCCTGTACTCTTTGAAAGTTTTATTCGCAAATGTCATCTAGTTTAGTTTAAATCTAGTAGAGCTTATCTGAGATTAGTGTCGTTTGCTTATTTAAATTTTGTGAGCTTATTGTATTCTTGTTTATGCTTAATTGTTTAGAGCTCAGTTTAAAAAGATTTATCTAGTGCTTAATTTTTGATTTGAAATAAGCTTGTCATATAATTAGTTGTTTGATAATCTGGCTTATTGAGTTGTAGCTTATTCAGTTTGGAAAATGCTTATTTTAGTCTCAAATCTGGTTCTAAAATCCAACTCGTGTGGGATTAGTTTGGGCCACATTTGATTAGTTTGGGCCACATTTGATTAGTTTGGGCCACATTTGATTTGGATTGGGCCACGTGTGGTTCGTATTTGGATTGGGCCATCGTTTGGATTATAGTAAGGCCATTGGGCCAATTGATGAATTCAAAAAGAAAGTAGCAAATTTGCAATTTGATATATACTGTTTTAGCTAACAGTTTAAGTTTGTTGTTTTGTGGTTCGAATTTGGTACCGGTCAACTCATGAGGCGTGGAGCTTAAGGGTTTAATAAGATAGAAAGAATTTGATTATTTTCTTTAGCTTATTAAATCGGGTGGTTATCATTTATTTGCGGCTCTTCAATTCGGTCCCATTTTCTATCCTTTTTCAACACATTAGTGTAGACTTAGTATAAAATGTTTAGATTTGCTTATTTGATCGTTATGATTAGTGAGTAGTTTATTAGTGCTTGCTAAGTGATTAGTGGATTAGAAATTAAGTGTGGATTGTAAAAAGGTTTGATTAATTAATAATCTTCGATTATTTAGATTTGTAGTTTGAATGTTTTAAAGGGCAAAATCCGGAAAAATAGTCAAACTACACATCTAGTAATTAATATCTTTTTAAGAGATCTTGTCAAAATAAACCAACGTTGTGAGATAATTATCTTTTCTGAGGAAGTTAATTCGTTAAGTAAAACTTTAATTCACACTTGTGGAACTTTTCACGTCACTTAGCAAGCATGTTCGTCTTATATACCTTTTAGATCATTTTAGCATAACTCTCGTAGTTTAAGTGACTAGTAATTCTAGTATTAATATTAGTATAATTTTTAGTATCGAAAAAAATAGTTTTCTAAAAGTAGTTTAATTTCTAAAATAAAAAATCTAAAAAGATAATCAAGCATTTTACTTCAAAACATAAACGTAGTTTTCAATTCAAATCTCAACGTGGACTTCGACTCCCGAAGAATAATATTTACTCTTCCTAAAGTGATTATTATTTCTAACGGGTATTACTATATTATATTACTCGACACGTTTTGTACGTATCACCAATTCTCGTACATCACCTTGAATTCATGATTGAAACATTCACAACACTTTTAAAATCTAATAAAAACATTGATCTCTCAAATAAATTATAGTTTTTCTATAAAACTGATATATTTTCGAGGGGGAGTTTTTTATTTCTTTGTGAAAATCTGAACTTTGAAAAAGAAAAAATCACATTAAAGGACTAACTGTGCAAAGGGATCATACACCAAGGGGGAGTTTTGATATTTCTAAAACAAAATTCGGTATCAAAAATCACAAGGGCCAAATATAGATTAGTAGTCATGCGACAACAATCCAAATTAGCGTTTTGACATCAAAAAGGAAATCATCCCACAAAAAAACACATGCATGAATCATCTTCTATACATTTCCTTTGTTATAAGCTAAGATTAACTTATCTAAAACAAACAAACGCATATATCCACAAATCCAATAATATACACAAATTAAGAAACGAAACCGAAATACCGTAACTCAGTGATGAATCATCGAAACCACTAAACATTCACCACTGCCTCCAATTTAACCCAAACATGTTTGTAGATAAAAATGATATTTGCATGTATTTTTAGGCTATGTGGATTTGAGAGAGCAAAAACAGTAATAAAAAAGAGTCATGTGACTCTCCAAGAAGAAACGCTTCTTTTGTAAGCTAAGAAACCGAGCATCTAGTTATAACGAAGGCAGGCCAAGAGAACCAATCCGGGCCTTAAAATAACACACACAACCCAAATCCAAAAATTAGTGGCCTAACAAACAGCCCACTAAACTAAACGACCAATATTAATGCAAAAAGGCCCCTATTAATGGCAAAATGACGTCGTCTGCGCGCTAATATATAATAGGTTAATATATTTATAGTAATTATATTAACTATATGATTATATTTCACGTATTTCTTAACGGTCGTTAATTAAACCGTTAGACGTTTTAATTAACTATAGACTTTATTATTAACGTATGACGTAGTGAATAAGACTTAACCCGAACAATATGGAAAGTCCATATTTGTAGGGGGGAGGTTCTAAGGGAACAAAGGAGGAAGGTTGAATGCCAACTTGATCATTTGCTCACCAAGTTTAGTATTGCCTATATAAAGATTTAATTAGGGTTTAATCCCTTATAACTTATGAAACCAAATCAAGATTAACTCTTTTATCTCCCCTTTATAAACCGATCGACCAACACACCCCACCTAGGGATTTGTGTCTATTTCATTAAGCAGGAAAACAAGGACGTTATGCTTTTATCGGGAATATTCAAGAACTAACATTCGGGTAATATTCTAAAACGTGTAGTGTGGACTATTCGTAGAGGTCACCTACTTTGGTGACTAGTTTGTTTCGTGGGTTTTAAGGAAGAAAAGGAACCCGTTCTTAGCTCCGTTTGATCAACCGAATTCGATACAAGATGCTAGTAAATATCGTATTTAGTTGTTAATCTATTTACATCATACAAATCTTCTTTGTGATGTGTTCCGTTGCGTACTACATGATTATAAATGTTATTTAGTTAGTAATTCCCAAAATCCATACCCACAAATCTTAGGCTTATAGTAAAAAACACCCACTATTCGTATGTAAACTATATTGTTTTCATCTTTTTAACGCATGTTTAATTAGCAACGTTTAAATACTTAGAGCTTTTGCATATTTGGTATCAAAAATTTCAAGTTACCATCTTACTACCCATTGCATATAACATTGACTCAAACGATGACATGTAATGGTAACCATTATGTATCAGTAACCTATAAACCATAAAATCCAAAGCCACATAAAAGATACCAATATCCATACGCAACTTTCCGTATTTTTCACACATATCAAGAACCCTTAGAGCTTTTCTAGAATCACGTACACAAAGATTCTTGCAACAAAACTTGAATCCATTATGTAAGCCTTCTACTGCTATGATTCATGCGAACCATATATTATCAAAAGACATTAACGATTTAGGCAAACAACTAATTAGTTCCGAGAAAAAAATGAACAAACATTTACTCTTATTTATAAACTGCATGACACATAATAATTTTTAACGATTGCAGTCTCAAGTTATACAATTAATGGTCGGCCGAGTCAAAAATAGTAAGAGGTGCAAAACATGGTTGTATTTTGTGCCACCCATTCACTGACTGGCAGAATGATATAGATGAAACTCACAGTTATGGTAGTCTTCATATCAAGGTCTTAAAAATTTCATTGGCAAACAAAACAAAAAAGCCAAAGGTGCTTTAAACAAATTGCACCAACAATAAAAAAAATTCTTTAAGGCACAAAAGACATTAAAAATTAAGCCAAGTAACCAACTGCTTACAACCAAAAAAACAAATATTATCCAAATCAAATTCCAAACCACTATTAGAATCCATTATACGTATCATATAAGCGACTAAGCACGGAAAAAGATGTCTTCTTCTAAAACTGTTAGCCTTAGAATTATTAAAGTCAAATAAGAATGTAATCGATCATCTTAGTCGTTAACAGTCTTAGTTTGTAATAGGCTAGTCGGGTTTTACGGGCTTGGACTGTAATCTAATATTGTCCACGTTTAGCGCTTTTAGCCCATCAAACGCCAAGCCCGGCCCATTAAGATAGTCCAAACTCCTTTCCCGGACTATAAAACCCCTCTTCACACATGGAGAGGGTATGCGTTGGTTCATTTGTGTAGGTGTTTTACATGTGTGAATCCTCCACCATCTTTTCTTATCTCTAATATATTCTTCCAAGTTCTTCCATCTTATTTTCTTCCAAGTAATTCGTGTGTTATTGTGTTGTGATTATGGATTCGGATAGGACAACATGTGGTATCACTCGCCAAGGGCTAGTTAGTGATTTCGTGTTTGTGGTCTATAGCTTATTCGGGCAGCTTATTGTGGCTTATTTACATTCGGCTTATTTAAATAAGTTATTTTATCATCAAGCTTGCTTTTCTTTTAGTGTCAAATCCATCTAGCTTATTAGTAAAACGTTTTTATAGCTTAAAAGTGGTTTAAAAAGCTTTTTGTAACAGCTTATATTTACTTATTTAGGCCTTTACTTGCTTAAAAAAAAGCTATAATCTTTTAATGTCAAAACATTTGTAGCTTAACTTTTAATAGTTTTCGTGGCTTAAAACTTAGAAAAACAGCTTATTTAAGCTTTCTACAAGCTTTTTCTTTCGTGGCTTATTTTCTTTCTTTTGAGTTTAAACCTATTCGAAAAACATAAGAAACTTGTACTTTTTAGTCTATATGGTTATGTATCTTATTAGGGATTGTTTTTCGTGGCTTATTAATTTGAAAAGTAGCTTATTCTTGAGCTTTTTCTAGGCTTATTTGTGTCTTCATGCCCGCGGTTTAACACTAAGAGAAAGAAAGGATAGATTTTTGAAAAGGTAATGTAAAAGGACAAAAAGTGTACTATCCCGCAATTTACATGACAAATGACTACAGTTTATGCCATTTTTGTTCCTTGTCCAGTAATTTAAAGAAAAGTGGCAGTGGTTTAAGTTTGTTAAACCACTTCCTGTGATTTATCAACAGGTTTCAGCGGTTTAAGGCATTTGTATTCCTTGTCTCGCGGTTTACAGAAAACAAAGGCGATTTGAGGTTATATTAGTGGTTTAACAGGTTGATTACCCACGGTTTAAGGTCCTTGTGGTCCACGGTTTATAGGGATTACCATCCGAGATTTAAAGCCGCAGTTTAACAGTTGTGTTCCAATGGTTTACAGGGTTTTGATCCGGTGATTTTAAGGGTGTTCCCGCAGTTTATAGCAACACGGTTTAACAGCTTCTTTACCACGATTTAAACTTACACGTCTTGCGATTTAAGTTGAACTTAAACCACCTCCCGAGGTTTAAAGGGTTTTAATTACGCGGTTTAACGAATTTGTGAAGGTGGTTTAAGGTTACACAAACCGCAGCCCGCGGTTTAACAGGTATTGCAAGGTTGAAGAAGGCCTTGAAATTAGGCGGGAAAAGTATAATTCAAGTTTGGAGCCTTAATCCAATTTTACAGATTTAGTGCCTCCAAGTTCAAATTCATTACACCGTTCGTCCTTAACAGATTTGTTAACAATCGTTGGTCCCTCAAACATCAAAACTGTTACACCATTAGTCCCTAGTTGATTAATTAACAACCGTTAACCTTATAACTTAGATTTAATTACATAGTTAGTCCTTGTTATTGAATTTCAACAAACCCTTAGTCCTTTTAAGTACATTTAACAATCGTTTGTTTACATTTATTCAAAGCTATTACACCGTTAGTCCTTTAATCATTCAAGAACGTTAACAAACCATAATCAACTCACTATTATCTACTTAAGATCTGATATCCATTCACAACAACATCAAAATGTCTAATAACAACAACAATCTTCAAACTTAAACATCAAGTGCTCTTCACAATGCCATCATGGAAGCTGGTGGCAAAGATCATCCTCCAATGTTAGCACCTGGTAATTACATTCAGTGGAAATCCTAAATCAAAAGATACATTGATACCAAACCAAACCATGTGCTTATCCACTTCTGTCTTCAGAATCCACCATACAATTACCAATACAGAGTTCCACCTGCTACACGTGGTAATTATGGCACTCTATAACAACCAAGGGAAGATGTAATGGAAACGTATGCAACTTTTTCCGAAGAGACTAAGAAATGGATTGATGCTGAAGCCAAAGCTGTTCAGATAATTCTTACTAGGATTGATAATGATATCTACTCTATAGTTGATGCTTGTCCCAATGCAATGGAAATATGGAAAGCAATTGAAAGGTTGAAACAAGGTAAGTTTATCAATGTATAAGATCTTGAGACAAATCTATACTGGGAATTTGGGAAGTCCACCTCACGGGATGGTGAAACACTTGATTCGTATTACTTAAGGTTCTACAAGATGATGAATGAGCTTGTTAGAAACAAATGTGAAGTCACCAATCATCAAGTGAATGTTCAGTTCTTACTTCAACTTAGACCAGAATGGCAAAGGTTTGTGACACTTGTTAAGCATATAGAAGAATTTAAGACTGTCTCCTATCACAAACTCTATGACATCCTAAAGCAACACTAGAATGAAGTCAATAAGATAAGAGCTGAAATACTAACACGTACTACTAACCCACTTGCACTAGTTGCACAACAATAACCATTTTACTATCCTCAACCAAATCCCACCCACTACACTCAAAGTTCATCAACCAGATCACAAGCTGCTACTAGAAACAAAGGAAAAGCAATTGTCAATTCTCCTCCACCCACTTATGACTCAGAACCCAAAGTAGTTGCTGATGATGAAGCATCTTTAAAGGAGACGGAAATCGACAAACTCATAGCTTTAATCTCAATGTCTTTCAAGAAAATCTACAAACCTACCAACAACAACCTCAGAAATTCATCAAACACCAGGAACATGAACGTTGATAATACTCTAAGATCTGACAGAAGAACTCGGTATGACAGACAGACTGGGTAGTATGATAAACAGAGGGCAGTTAATGTTGTTGGGGCTAGGGAAAATATAGGTACTCAGGTAGTGCACCAGACTGGGATTTAGTGTTTCAACTACAAAAAATTTAGGCACGTAGCAAGGGAATGTAAGAAAGCAAAACGGGCACAAGATTCAGTTTATCACAAGGAGAAGATGTTGCTGTGTAAGCAAGAGGAAGTTGAGATTCAATTAAGTGCAGAACAAGTTGATTAAAGGGATGACACAGATGATGAACCTAAAGACCAGGAATTGGAAGCACATTACATGTACATGGCAAAGATTCAAAAGGTCATTCCAAATGCTGCTGACAATTCTTGACCCATCTTTGATACTAAGCCATTCGAGAAGGTACATAACAATGATGATAACTACAATGTGTTTGCCAATAAGAGACAGCATCCTGATCAGCCTAAATCTGCTAATGACACATATCTGGTGGACCAAGGTGATACTAATAGCACTCTTGATTCATCAAATATGAGTAATAATAGAGGAGAGGCTGGCCAGGATGATCAAATGCTTCAACAAGAACGTGAATTGCTTGCTTCTTTAATTGAACAAATGAAAATTGAAATTGATGGAAGCAAGCAAAACAATAAATCTTTAGAATCATCAAACAAAGCTTTACGAGAAGCAATCATGTTCTTAAATAATGAGCTCAAGAGGTACAAAGAGTCTGATTTTATGAAAAATGTTAAACTAAAATGTGCAAAAGCTTATGGTTTACACGAGGAACAGAAAGTCACATCTACAAAGTCTTTTAGTGCTTATACTGAAAAAATAATCACGTTGAATCAAAAAATTTCAGAAATGGAAAACGAGCTTTCTGCACATCAAAGAACCATTTCCACAATTTCATTTTAAAAAGAGGAACATGAAAAGTTTTTCAAAACTCGTGAAGATAAAGAAATCGAAAAGGTCATCAGTTTGGAAAAACATTTCAAAGTTTTAAATTACATTGTTTATAAAACCGGTCAATCAATTCAAATGATGAATATGCTTAATCGTAATTGTAAAACAAGTTTTGTCAAACCTCAAAATCTCAAGAAAGCTCAAAGTATGAATCCACGTATTTATGATATATGATATAGGATGCTATAATGATAATCTTGCCTTAAAGCTTGCTCCTGAATCTAACGAAACGATTCGTCTTGCCCAAGAAAGTCAACTAAAATTAAGTGATTTAATCAAACCTTTTGATTATAAAAGCTTGAATAACCTTTACAAATTGTTTGTTCCTCAACGTGAAAATTTAGCTAAACAAAAGTATTTTTCAAACGATTTAAGAATGAGTTATACACCTAAAAAGAATGTATACTCAAAAGATATTTTCAAAAAACAAATGATTTTTTTGAAAAACGGATGGATGAAACCCTTCCGTGGTCTCAAATGTAAAAGTCATGAAAAATTCAAATATATCAAACAAGATGTTCAGTCTTTTCATAATAGACTTACACGTTGTTTCGAACTCATAAATGATACTCACTGGAACATTCCAGTCAGTCCAGATATAAAAATTGTCATTGAACAGAAACTAAACCCAACTGCTAAACATCTTACAAATGATGTATTCGAATTTTTTCAAACGTTGAAAGTAGAAATGGTTGAAGATTTGAAATACTTTAAATCTTTTAAAAATGAAGTCGAATCTCTTCAATCTCAACTAGAGCTTCAATAAACACAGTTTTCAAATGAAATCGATCGACTTTCAAGGGAATATTACTATGTTGATCACATGAATGCTATACTTGGTGTGTATAATAATCTTGATGAATATTCTGGTATTGCATGTGATTATTTGGAAGCAATGGAAAATGTGAAGGTCTTGAAAATGAGCTTTCAAAACGAAATGAAAATGTCGAAAACAGATCGTTTAATGAATATTAAAAAAAGTTTGTTGAACTAGAGAAACATTGCATTTCTCTCGAACTGTCTTTGCAACACAGAAATGAAACTTTTCAAAATGACAAACCATGTAAAAATTAGGATGCTCTTGAATTCCTGAATTTTTTGAAATAAACGAATTGAAAGCTCAACTTCAAGACAAGAACATTGCAATAAGTGAGTTAAAGAAACTCATTGAAAAGATGAAAGTAAAGTTTGTGGATACTAAGTTTGTAAAACCATCGGTTGCTCGACAACCAAATGCTTTTAAATTTCAAAAACCGTCAGTTTTAGGTAAACCGACTCCTTTTTCAGATTCTCTTAAGAAGAAATATTTTTCAAAGTCAAGGTCAGTTACCGGAACTAATGTGACACAGGATTGAACAAAACCAGCAACTCAACAGATTTTGCCTAAAAATGCGAATCAAGTTTAAAAGAACACAAACATGATTGCACCAGGAATGTACAAAATAAACATTATGCCTACTTAAACTAGAACACCACAGTTAACTCAGGACATTAGAAAAACTAACAAACGTGTGTCTTTCTCTACAGGAGTAATTGCCACCACCAGTGTTAGTAGACCACAACTTAAGAGCAGTCAACTAAAAGATATGGTCATGCAAAACAATAGTCAAGTGAAGACAAAGGAAGTAGAAGACCACCATAGGAATTTTATGTTTTCTAATAATAAAATGTCTGTAACTGCATGTAATGACAGTTTGAATGCTAAGACTTCGAATGTTAATTTTGTTTGTGGAACCTGTGGCAAATGTGTGTTCAATGCTAATCATGATTCGTGTGTTCTAAATTATATTAATGATGTGAATTCTAGAACTAAGAATCCTATTGTAGTGCCAATTCGTACTAGAGAACCCAAGCGAACAGTAAACCAATCTGTTGCAACACCTCATAAGAAAACCATTGCTTCAGAAACCACTATCCAGAGACCTAGAAACACATTTAGAAGACTATATGAGCATGTTAGAAGCGCACTTTGAATTATTAAAGTCAAACAAGAATGTAATCGGTCATCTTAGTCGTTAACAATCTTAGTTTGTAATAGGCTAGTCGGGTTTTACGGGCTTGGACTGTAATCTAATATTATCCATGTTTCGGGCTTTTAGCCCATCAAACGCCAAGCCTGACCCATTAAGATAGTCTAAACTCCTTGTTTAAGGCCCGGACTATAAAATTCCTCTCCACACATGGAGAGGGTATGTGTTGGTTTATTTGTGTAGGTGTTTTACATGTGTGAATCCTCCACCATCTTTTCTTCTCTCTAATATATTCTTCCAAGTTCTTCCATCTTATTTCCTTCCAAGTAATTCGTGTGTAATTGTGTTGTGATTATGGATTAGGATTAGCGACAACAAAAACCAAACTACATCACTTAATTGCAGCCAACAACATTGCTTGGCGTAAGTGTAATTGTTAATACAAATAAACCGTAAAAACGTTAATTTATATTTTACAATCTATCTTTGTTTTGTTAATAACAAAACATAAACTTGCCGAAAGTAGAAAATGAAATTCATTAGTTTTAAACCAATAGTTTCGCTAACTCATATATTTATCAAACCATCTTATATCATTTACACTCAAAACACATAAATACATTTTTAATAAAAATGTACACTTTACATAAAAATATATAAAAACCTTCAAACATATTTGCATCATAATTAACATATTCTTTTCTACCAAATCTGAACATAATCTTACAAAATTACACATGATCTCTCAAGATTTTGCAAATCAAAATTCAGATTTAGTTACTGTACGTCGGTTCTGTTGAAGAACACTGGCCGGTTCTGTTCTACAACAGAACCGACAGAACCGAGGTAAAGTAAATCTTAAATCTATAAATACCAACTAATTTCATTTGTTTAGGCATTCATTCATGTAGTTTCTTTCTCTCATATTCAGCTAATATCTGATCTTTAATCATGTTCCTTTTCCTTTTCGTGATTTGGTAGATTTCTTAATAAAAGAAGTTTTGCCGACTTATGCATTCGAAGATCATACTCATAGGTTTCCATGGAGCAAGGAATTCTCATCACTCATGGATCTAGCTACTGATCTTAAAGCATCATCCATCACCCATCATTATCAAGATAGATTAGATAATGGTGTTTAGGAATCTGCGGAAAATATCATTGTATTGTACTGTGGAAAGATGTGATGCTTGGCACCTAGTAGAGGGGAAGAATTTTTGAATTCTTCCATGTTGGTTTATGGTATATAGATTTGTACCAATGGTGTAAGGTTGTGTGGTTTTGGTTCTTCCGTAATAAAACCCAGTGTTTAGCTGAGCACTGAATAAAAAGGTAAGCGACGTTGTGAGGCTTCTCCGCCAATTGAAGGAGTTTTTGGTAACTAGTGTTTACAAACTCTCGAGTAGGTGACTCGGAGAGTGGAGTAGGGCAATGTAGGAGACCTTGTAGCCGAACCACTACAAATATCTATTTGTCACATATCCTTTATTATTTCTTGTTTATCTTGCTAACATAATTGTTATACATTAATACCATAAAATAGATTTAAAATAAATAACCAGAAAGGTTTTATCAAAAATTTAAAATTAGTAAAACTATTCAAACCCCCCCCAAAACCCTTTCTAGTTTTCTACTATTGGTATCAGAGGCAAATTATTAATTTTTTTTAACATTAAACTGTATTTAAAATCTTTTGCGTTCAAATCAATTTTTTTCACGAAAAATACCAATCATTTCCTCTTAAGATTTATTTGTCCCTCTTAAAAGCTCACTTCGTACGGTGGTCATGAAAAAAAATGTTTAAAAACTGCTACTCTAGGACAAAATTTCGTCCTGGCCTAACAAAGCTGGTTCCACCGGTTCCATACCATAATGGAACCGGCTAGGTTCAGACAATAGAACCGCGAATCTGGTCGGAAAAAAAATCTCTCTGGACTTAAAAGTGTAAATGTGCCAAAAGGGTTTGGGCTTGTATTTCTAAATTTTTTTTGGACATCTCTCTTTGGGTCAATATGACCAAATAATATAAACTATTTTTGTCATTAAATTTAAAAAAAGTAATAAGTTCGACAACAATTTCCAAAAAAAAACCATAATATCCTTTCTTCATCTCCTATCGAAAATCAATGCTAAAAGGTACACAATCTTTTATCTTTTATATTCTTAGTTGCTCATCGTGCTCATACTCTATCTATGAAATAATTGTAAAATGCTATGTGATTTATTCGCTTAAAATACTATTGTGTTATTTTTTAGTGTAGCACACTCTTGCCACTTCTTTCTCAAATCCCTCTTGCAAATCCTCACCTCGTCCGTGATACGTTGTCTAAACACAAAATCTCGAGTATTAAGCCTGACTATTCAAAATTCAAAACCTTTTCACCTTTTCCCATAAAAACTAACTGCTCATCCCCTCTAATATAAAAATCACTCTCCTCCATCATCTATTATTCATTTCAAAAATCAAACCTCCCTACTTTCCCTCTCACTCAAAAATACCGATCAACTCATGGAAGCCCTCCTGGAAATTCTAAGTCCTGTCCTGGTCGTCATCATCATCTCGCTATTAATGCTCATATACCCTATGCTCAAGTTCCCGCATGGAGACGTGTTCTTTATTTTGGCTTTTTATATTACTGTTGTATTTCCCATTCTCTGTATCGCATTGTATATTGAGACGAAATATATGTAATCTCCTTTGCGTTGGTTATTTATTTCTTATGTATCGTCTACTATTTTTTTTTCTAGCCTTCGCCCTTCATCTCGGCTAAATATAAAAACTAGTACAAACAAAAATAAATAAAAGATGTCACATTATATTTTAAATAATACAAAAATGGGGGAAGGAATTTAATAAAAAAAAGTTTAGATTTTCTGAAAATTAAATAAAATATTTTGTGTTTAAATCCTTGGCCGGTTCTCTTCAAAAATAAAGTCGGTTCTCTTTAGAGTATAGAACCAGCGGAACCGGGCATATGACAGAACTAAAACTCTCGCCCTCTTTTTTTTAATCTCTTCACTGTTTCAAAAAACACTCCTCCCAAAAACCGCCATTGACGAACAACAACCTCCATCATCACTTACTCAGATTCTTCATCTTCTGAATCATTCAAATCCTTTCATTGTAAGTTTTGATTATGTTTAACACCTTAAATTTAAACATAAACTTAAAAAATCTTCATTTTAGGGCTTTTAATTTCTAAATTCAAATCATCAACAAATTTAATACAATTATGCATCCAAAATGACATTAGTTAGGAATTGCATCTTATTCTTCGTTAGAAAAATAGCCCATGCATAAAATGGCAATGTTAAAATATGTAAAGCAAAACAATTTTTTTGGCATTATTAATAACCGTAAAAACAAATGATTTGTTGTCATCACGCGAAGAAGATTTTTAAAACCCTCTTTAAGAAAATTTTGACACTTTGAGCTTGTATTCCTTTTCTTCAATTGTAATAGGTTTTATTTATTTGTTTGATTCCTTTAGGAGCACTATAACCAAAATCCATCCACCTTGATCACCATGATACCGCTCACTACATCCCTATGTATCACCGTACCGGAGGCTTCTCCGGACACGAAAGAGAGGTCTACAAGTTGCTCGTATCACGTCTCATCTATGAAGGTCGCGTTATCGACTCCACCTTCCTTGATGATCAACCCAACCTTCGCACTACTTTCGCGGCTATTGGGTCTGATTGTCTTCTCAATATAGACGAAAATTTTTGTCCCATCTTTGTGCTTCAATTCTACAAAAGTGTTCGCATCATTCGCAATCTAAATGGAACTATCTCTATTGCTTTCATCAATAACAATTTTGAAATAACTCTTTCTCTTGTGGAGTTCGCTCGAATTCTTAAAATTCCTTGTCAAGGAGTTTGTGTGTACACTGCCGAATGGCCCATCTCATCCCTTCAAAATGGTGTTGACTCTCATCCCGACATTTATCCTCCTCCTCATAAGGACTCATCTTTGATCCGTGATGCTTTGTTCTATGAAAGAACTCAACCCAAAACCCGAAAGATGAAAGGGGTTGATACCTTCATTGACCCTTTTCAAATGATTGTTTTCGAGTTGAAAATCGATCTCAAGAAATTGGAAATTATCCTAAGTGAAAATGTTGTAAGTCTCACTGGAAACAAGGACCATCCTAACGCGTGTTTGTGCTACATGCTCTACTGCCTCACCATTGGAAAACACTTCAACCCTGCCTACTACATCGCCAACTGAATGGTAAGTGTGACCAAGAGTGCCGATATGACACTTCCCTACGGAATGCTTCTCACTTGGCTCTTTGAGCATGCTCGTGTCAATCACCCATACTCCTTCTCAACTAAACTCTATCTTGTGGATCACGTGATGATCCCTTTTTCGGAGAAAAGAGTCTTCTGATTCAAGGATAAGGGAAAAAGGCCTCGTCTCCCAACTCCAACTCCTTCCAACTCTGAGTCATTGGATTCACCTTCTCTAACTCCTCACCAAGGGGCGGAGAATGATCCCGTAAACAACTACACTATTGATCCCATTCCTTACATGAACCAACTTCCACCTATCGAAGGAGGTGAGTCCCCAGAGTTCAAGCAAACTAAAGGATTATTCAAGTGCCTATTCCATTTTCTCTCCAAGAAGAAGTAGGGTGTGCTATTTGGGTGAGTATTTGTGTTTGTTCTAAAAAAATTTGAAACTTGTAATCTCAAGAATTGATCTCCTTGCTAGACAATATGGATGTTATGTTGTGATCAATAACGGTTTGCTGTTATCAACAATTTCTAGTATATTAGTGTAGTTTATCGACTCTTCCTTGTTTCATAAATCTCTTTGGACTATCTAGAATAAGTAACTCTTAAGAAAACAAGCTTTATAAAATGCGTTAGATCACTAGTAGAATTTTTGGAAAATTTTGAAATTTTGGAACCAAGGCTGGTACAGCCGGTTCCATTTGCAGCAAGCCAGTTCCATTGGGACCAAAGGAACCGGCTGTGCTGGTTCTACAGAAGGTTTTTCCTCATTTTAGGGTGTTAGATTTTTGAACTAAGCTCATAAATGTGTTAGTTAGACTTGTATTAAGCTGATCCAATAGGTGTTTGTTTCTTGTTTGACTTAGCAATTAGCCCAAATGATTATGTTTAGTAAAAAGCAAGTGGTTTAGGCATTAAATGTTAAATGAATGGCCTTTAGTATACTGATAAGAATCTTGTAATTCATCTTCCACATACGTGCACAGAACCAGCAAACAAGAAACTTTTTCATATCCCATTCCTTGATCATCATACTCTATGGCTTCAAGTGCTAACTCCTCAACCCAAAATCCTCCAAAGAAAATGCCACGAACCGATTTCATTGACATCTCTTCCAATGAAAGTTCACCCATCCAAAACCACCTCACAAATACTTCTCAACCTATCAACACCATCAACACAACCTTAACCAGCACTCTAGACACTACCCTTGCTCTCCAATTCCATCACAACTTCCATCCAAAACCCCTTACTCTAGAACCTACGCAAACAGTCACCGAATAGCACCAAGATCCTTAACTTTCTCTACGTACTACGAAGTTCACTCATTGGAACCTCATCCTACCTGAACCTCCTTGAATGGGAATACACCGAAGTTCAAATCCATTGCTACAAGTCATTTCCCAAGGTTGTCCCAAACACTCCCTCAACCATCACTCATGGACTTTGAACCAACTTTTCCACCTATCAACCTCTCTAGGAGTAGGTTGAGTGCTCAACCCGAGCCATCCATGACTGGAGACCAAATTCAACAAGATCTTAACCAACTTCACACCCTTCTCCAAAACATCCAAGAGGCCATCCAAAATGCATAGCTTGTGCAAGATAGCCTTATTCCTCCTACCTCCATCACCAACCTACAAATGCCACCACCATTCTATCCTGTCACTACCTCAATCCAAATACCACCTTTTAGAACATCACTTCCTCCATCAAGTATCTTTTTCCCTCTTGATCAATCCCTTTGGATTGAAGACCCTCCTAGGCCTCAAGAACACACATGCCTACATTGCTAAATAACCAAAACCGTTATCAAAAACCTCCAAGATGAAATGAGGTTCATGTTGAACCATATCCTTGACCATTTGAACCATCTCTCAAACCAACTACCATATGATGATGATTGACAAGATCAAGTAACTTTAAATTTTAGATGTTTTAGATAATTAGATCACTAATTATGATTTTAGTTTTAGTTGACTTAGGTCAAGTTGTTTTACTTCATGATTTGTATCTAATAAGAATTAAGTTATGTCTTCACATTCATGATTGATACTTGTTTGTTTGGAAACATGGTTATGAATCCTTGTTTGATGAAGTAATAACGAATATGTGTTGAATCATTGCTCTCTTTGTGTGTTAAAATGGCATACTCCCTTATTTCAGCAGGTTGTTGTAAAAAATTTGAATAGAAGTTCTTCCCGCTAAAAATTTGGTTCGTGTTGACTTTGTTGTACAGGTTAGCCGGTTCTGTTCAGTTTCAAAGCCGATTCTGTTCTGCAACAGAACCGCTAGAACCGCCAGAACCGGCTACCCAGAAATTCTCCATTTTTTTTCTTCATCTACTTAAATGTGTTACTTCACAGGATTCATCAATCTAGGGGGAGCATATCATTCCGTTTAACTAACATATCTTTATTAAAACTTTCTCAAATTATTTGAGATTTTTGATGATTCCTTTTAGGGTGAGCACTCGTCAAGGGGAAGCCTTAAAAATTGACTCTCCATGAACCAATTTCGTTTTGATGTCTATCAGACCATCTCTAATATTGTGTTATACATGCATAACTACTAGCATGCTTTCTTGTAGATTTTCTCACCTCACTAGGAAACCTTGACGATTCCATCTAGGGAGAGCTTTTAGGAAGCATTCGATTTGATTCCCTTGAATTAAACTATAAGCTCGGTCATCTTTGGTCCATTGCACACAAGCATTTGATTCTTTTAAAGAATCTACTTTGCTTTTTTATTATCCATTGCATCTCATTTCATTGCATTCTCAAGTTAATTTTTCTTTGACGCTCTTTTTGTTTCGACAAAAAGGTGGAGAAGGAAGTAAAAAACTCCAATTTAAAACTTATAAATTTTATTGATTACTTCCAATAAGTTTATGTTTTTTCATCAACAAAAAGGGGGAGATTGTTAATACAAATAAACCGTAAAAATGTTTATTTATATTTTACGATCTATCTTTGTTTCGTTAATAACAAAACATAAACTTGCCGAAAGTAGAAAATGAAATTCATTAGTTTTAAACCAATAGTTTCGCTAACTCATATATTTATCAAACCATCTTATATCATTTACACTCAAAACACATAAATACATTTTTAATAAAAATGTACACTTTACATAAAAATATATAAAAACCTTCAAACATATTTGCATCATAATTAACATATTCTTTTCCACCAAATCTGAACATAATCTTACAAGATTACACATGATTTCTCAAGATTTTGCAAATCAAAATTAGGATTTGGTTACTGTACGCCGGTTCTGTTGAAGAACACTGGCCGGTTCTGTTCTACAACAGAACCGGCGAAACCGGGGTACAGTAAATATTAAATCTATAAATACCAACTCATTTCATTTGTTTAGGCATTCATTCATGTAGTTTCTTTCTCTCATATTCAACTAATATCTGATCTTTAATCATGTTCCTTTTCCTTTTCATGATTTGGTAGATTTCTTAATAAAAGAAGTTTTGCCGACTTATGCATTCGAAGATCATACTCATAGGTTTCCATAGAGCAAGGACTTCTCATCACTCATGGATCTAGCTATTGATCTCAAAACATCATCCATCACTCATCATTATCAAGATAGATTAGACAATGGTATTTGGGAATCTACGGAAAATATCATTGTATTGTACTGTGAAAAGATGTGATGCTTGGCACCTAGTAGAGGGCAAACATATTTGGATTCTTCCATGTTGGTTTATGGTGTATAGATTTGTACCAATGGTGTAAGGTTGTGTGGTTTTGGTTTTTCCGTAATAGAACCCAGTGTTTAGCTTAACACTGGATAAAAGGGTAAGCGACGTTGTGAGGCTTCTCCGCCAATTGAAGGAGTTTTTGGTGACTAGTGTTTACAACCTCTCGAGTAGGTGACTCGGGGAGTGAAGTAGGGCAAGGTAGGAGACCTTGTAGCCGAACCACTATAAATATCTATGTCACATATCCTTTATTATTTCTTGCTTATCTTGGTAACATAATTGTTATACATTAATACCATAAAATAGATTTAAAATAAATAACCAAAAAGGTTTTATCAAAAATTTAAAATTGGTAAAACTATTCAACCTCCCCCCCCCCCCCCCTCTTTAGTTTTTACAGTAATTTTAAAGATTACATGTCATTTTAAACAGAAAACCTTAAATGACATCATCTTAGCAAAACAAGAAAACGCTAGCTTTTGGGCTGTAGCCGTGTTTTGGTTCACGCATTGTGCTGGCTGGCACAAAAAGTCAGATTTTATACAGACCCACCAATTGTTAGCCTCAATTTATTGAGTCGAACAAGGAATTTCGGTCACTCTACGATGGAGCTTCGGTCTTTAATTAGTTAATGTTTGAAATGGATACCGCTAGGTTCAACAATAGAACCGCGAATCTGGTCGGAAAAAAAATCTCTCTGGACTTAAAAGTGTAAATGTGCCAAAAGGGTTTGGGCTTGTATTTCTAAATTTTTTTTGGACATCTCTCTTTGGGTCAATATGACCAAATCATATAAACTATTTTTGTCATTAAATTTAAAAAAAGTAATAAGTTCAACAACAATTTCCAAAAAAAAATAACAATAATATCCTTTCTTCATCTCCTATCGCAAATCCACAATGCTAAAAGGTACACAATCTCTTATCTTTTATATTCTTAGTTGCTCATCGTGCTCATACTCTATCTATGAAATAATTGTAAAATGCTATGTGATTTATTCGCTTAAAATACTATTGTGTTATTTTTTAGTGTAGCACACTCTTGCCACTTCTTTCTCAAATCCCTCTTGCAAATCCTCACCTCGTCCGTGATACATTGTCTAAACACAAAATCTCGAGTATTAAGCCTGACTATTCAAAATTCAAAACCTCTTTCACATTTTCTCATAAAAACCAATGGCTCATCCCTTCTAACATAAAAAAATCACTCTCCTCCATCATTTATCATTCATTTCAAAAATCAAACCTCTTTACTTTCCCTCTCACTCAAAAATATTGATCAACTCATGGAAGCCCTCTTGAATATTCTAAGTCCTGTCCTCGTTGTCATCATCATCTGGCTATTAATGCTCATATACCCTATCCTCAAGTTCTCGCGTGGAGACGTGTTCTTTATTTTGGCTTATTATATTACTGTTGTATTTCCCATTCTCTGTATCGCATTGTATATTGAGACGAAATATATGTAATCTCCTTTGCGTTTGGTTATTTATTTCTTATGTCTCGTCTACTATTTTTCGTAGCCCTCGCCCTTTATCTCGGCTAAATATAAAAACTAGAACAAACAAAAATAAATAAAAGATGTCACATTTTATTTTAAATAATACCACAAAAAATGGGAAAGAATTTATTTAAAAAAAATTATTAGATTTTTGGAAAATAAATAAAATATTTTCTGTTTAAATCCTTTGCCTGGATTCTCTTTACAAAACCAAAGTTCGGTTTCTCTATAGAGTATTGTACCAGCGGGAACGGGCATATGACTGAACTAAAACCTCGCCATCTTGTTTTTAATCTCTTCACTGTTCAAAAAACACTCCTCCGAAAAACACGCCCCATAATTTTTGGGAAAAACCCCGAACAAAACAACCCCCCAACCTCCATCATCACTTACTCAGATTCTTCATCTTCTGAATCATTCAAATCCTTTCATTGTAAGTTTTGATTATGTTTTAACACCTTAAATTTAAACATAAACTTAAAAAATCTTCATTTTAGGGCTTTTAATTTCTAAATTCAAATCATCAACAAATTTAATACAATTATGCATCCAAAATGACATTAGTTAGGAATTGCATCTTATTCTTTGTTAGAAAAATAGCCCATGCATAAAATGGCAATGCGAAATATGTAAAGCAAAACAATTTTTTTGGCATTGTTAATAACCGTAAAAACAAATGATTTGTTGTCATCACGCGAAGAAGATTTTTAAAACCCTCTTTAAGAAAATTTTGACACTTTGAGTTTGTATTCCTTTTCTTCAATTGGAATAGGTTTTATTTATTTGTATGATTTCCTTTAGGAGCACTATACCAAAATCCATCCACCTTGATCACCATGATACCGCTCACTACATCCCTATGTATCACCGTACCGGAGGCTTCTCCGGACACGAAAGAGAGGTCTACAAGTTGCTCGTATCACGTCTCATCTATGAAGGTCGCGTTATCGACTCCACCTTCCTTGATGATCAACCTAACCTTCGCACTACTTTCGCGGCTATTGGGTCTGATTGTCTTCTCAATATAGACGAAAATTTTTGTCCCATCTTTGTGCTTCAATTCTACAAAAGTGTTCGCATCATTCGTAATCTAAATGGAACTATCTCCATTGCTTTCATCATTAACAATTTTGAAATAACTCTTTCTCTTGTGGAGTTCGCTCGGATTCTTAAATTTCCTTGTCAAGGAGTTTGTGTGTACACTGCCGAATGGCCCATCTCATCCCTTCAAAATGGTGTTGACTCTCATCCCGACATCTATCCTCCTCCTCATGAGGACTCATCTTTAATCTGTGATGCTTTGTTCTATGAAAGAACTCAACCCAAAACCTGAAAGATGAAAAGGATTGATACCTTCCTTGACCCTTTTTTCAAATGATTGTTTCCGAGTTGAAAATCGATCTCAAGAAATGGGAAATCATCCTGAGTGAAAATGCCATAAGTCTCACTAGAAACAAGGACCATCCTAACGCACGTTTGTGCTACATGCTCTACTGCCTCACCATTGGAAAACACTTCAACCTTGCCTACTACATCGCCAATCGAATGGTAAGTGTGACCAAGAGTGCCGATATGACACTTCCCTACAGAATGCTTCTCACTCGGATCTTTGAGCATGTTCGTATCAATCACCCATACTCCTCAAATGAACTCTATCTTGGGGATCACGTTATGATCCCTCTTTCCGAGAAAAGAGTCTTTTCAGATTCACAAGATAAGGGAAAAAGGCTCGCTCCACAACTCCAACTAATCACTTCAACTCTAGTTCATTTGGATTTCACCTTCTCCAATTCCTCACTAAGGGGTGGAGAATGATCCCGTAAACAACTACACTCTTAATCCCATTCCTTACATGAACTAACTTCCACCTAT
This sequence comes from Tanacetum coccineum, assembly GCA_026074375.1. Classification (NCBI taxonomy): domain Eukaryota; kingdom Viridiplantae; phylum Streptophyta; class Magnoliopsida; order Asterales; family Asteraceae; genus Tanacetum; species Tanacetum coccineum. The sequence continues at coordinate 33,146 of BQNB010048152.1, forward strand.
CGAAGGAGGTGAGTCCCCAGAGTTCAAGCAAACTAAAGGATTGTTCAAGTGCCTATTCTATTTTCTCTCTAAGAAGAAGTAGGGTGTGCTATTTGGGTGAGTATTTGTGTTTGTTCTAAAACAATTTGAAACTTGTAATCTCAAGAATTGATCTCCTTGCTAGACAATTTGGATGTTATGTTGTAATCAATAACGGTTTGTTGTTATGAACAATTTCTAGTATATCTTATGTTCTTGATTGTTTTAAAGGAGCATTTGGTATAACCAATTAGTGTAGTTTATCGACTCTTCCTTGTTTCATAAATCTCTTTGGACTATCTAGAAGAAGTAACTCTTAAGGAAAACAAGCTTTAGGAAATGCGTTAGATCACTAGTAGAATTTTTGGAAAATTTTGAAATTTTGGAACCAAGGCTGGTACAGCCGGTTCCATTGGAACCAAAGGAACCGGCTGTGCCGGTTCTACAGAAGGTTTTTCCTCATTTTAGGGTGTTAGATTTTTGAACTAAGCTCATAAATGTGTTAGTTAGACCTGTATTAAGTTGATCCAATAGGTGTTTGTTTCTTGTTTGACTTAGCAATTAGCCCAAATGATTATGTTTAGTAAAAAGCAAGTGGTTTAGGCATTAAATGTTAAATGCATGGCCTTTAGTATATAATAGAAGCTTGTAATCATCTTCCTCATACTCACAGAACCTGCAAACAACCTTTTTCATATCCCATTCCTTAATCATCATACTCCATGGCTTCAAGTGCTAACTCCTCAACCCAAAATCCTCCAAAGAAAATGCCATGAATCGATTTCATTGACATCTCTTCCAATGAAAGTTCACCCATCCAAAACCACCTCACAAATACTTCTTAACCTATCAACACCATCAACACAACCTTAACCACCACTCTAGACACTACCCTTGCTCTCACAATTCCATCACCAACTTCCATCCAAACAACCCTTACTCTAGAACCACGCACGTCACCATTAGCACCTAGAGCCTTAACTTTCTCTACTCCACGAAGTTCACCATTGGAACCTCATCCCTACCTATCCTCCTTGAATGAAATACCACCAAGAAGTTCAAATCCATTGCCACAAGTCATTTCCCAAGGCTTATCCTAAACACTCCCTCAACCATCACTCATGGACTTTGAACCAACTTTTCCACCTATCAACCTCTCTAGGAGTAGGTTGAGTGCTCAACCCGAGCCATCCATGACTAGAGACCAAATTCAACAAGATCTTAACCAACTTCACACCCTTCTCCAAAACATCCAAGAGGCCATCTAAAATGTACAGCTTGTGCAAGATAGCCTTATTCCTCCTACCTCCATCACCAACCTACAAATGCCACCACCATTCTATCCTGTCACTACCTCAATCCAAATACCACCTTTTAGAACATCACTTCCTCCATCAAGTATCTTTTTCCCTCTTGATCAATCCCTTTGGATTGAAGACCCTCCTAGGCCTCAAGAACACACATGCCTACATTGCTAAATAACCGAAACCGTTATCAAAAACCTCCAAGATGAAATGAGGTTCATGTTAAACCATATCCTTGACCATTTAAACCATCTCTCAAACCAACTACCATATGATGATGATTGACAAGATCAAGTAACTTTAAATTTTAGATGCTTTAGATAATTAGATCACTAATTATGATTTTAGTTTTAGTTGACTTAGGTCAAGTTGTTTTACTTCATGATTTGTATCTAATAAGAATTAAGTTATGTCATCACATTCATGATTGATACTTGTTTGTTTGGAAACATGGTTATGAATCCTTGTTTGATGAAGTAATAACGAATATGTGTTGAATCATTGCTCTCTTAGTGTGTTAAAATGGCATACTCCCTTATTTCAGCAGGTTGTTGTAGAAATTTTGAATAGAAGTTCTTCCCGCCAAAAATTTGGTTCGTGTTGACTTTGTTGTACAGGTTAGCCGGTTCTGTTCAGTTTCAAAGCCGGTTCTGTTCTGCAACAGAACCGCTAGAACCGCCAGAATCGGCTACCCAGAAATTCTCCAGTTTTTTTCTTCATCTACTTAAATGTGTTACTTCATAGGATTCATCAATCTAGGAGGAGCATATCATTCCGTTTAACTAACATATCTTTATTAAAACTTTCTCAAATTATTTGAGATTTTTAACGATTCCTTCTAGGGTGAGCACTCGTCAAGGGGAAGCCTTAAAAATTGACTCTCCATGAACCAATTTCGTTCTGATGTCTATCAGATCATCTCTAATATTGTGTTATACATGCATAACTACTAACATGCTTTCTTGTAGATTTTCTCACCTCACTAGGAAACCTTGACGATTCCATCTAGGGAGAACTTTTAGGAAGCATTCGATTTGATTCCCTTGAATTAAACTATAAGCTCGGTCATCTTTGGTTCATTGCACACAAGCATTTGATTCTTTTAAAGAATCTACTTTTTACTTTTTTTATTATCACATTGCATCTCATTTCATTGCATTCTCAAGTTAATTTTTCTTTGACTCTCTTTTTCGTTCGACAAAAAAGGTAGAGAAGAATTAAAAACTCCAATATAAACTTATAAATTTATTGATTACTTCCAATAAGTTATGTTTTTTCATCACAAAAAGTAGGAGATTGTTCATACAAATAAATCGTAAAAATGTTTATTTATATTTTACGATCTATCTTTGTTTTGTTAATAACAAAACATAAACTTGCCGAAAGTAGAAAATGAAATTCATTAGTTTTAAACCAATAGTTTCACTAACTCATATATTTATCAAACCATCTTATATCATTTACACTCAAAACACATAAATACATTTTTAATAAAAATGTACACTTTACATAAAAATATATAAAAACCTTCAAAAATATTTGCATCATAATTAACATATTCTTTTCCACCAAATCTGAACATAATCTTACAAGATTACACATGATTTCTCAAGATTTTGCAAATCAAAATTTGGATTTGGTTACTGTACGTCGGTTCTGTTGAAGAACACTGACCGGTTCTGTTCTACAACAGAACCGGCGGAACCGGGGTACAGTAAATATTAAATCTATAAATACCAACTCATTTCATTTGTTTAGGCATTCATTCATGTAGTTTCTTTCTCTCATATTCAACTAATATCTGATCTTATAAAAATCATGTCCTTTTCTGTTCGTGATTTGGTAGATTTCTTAATAAAAGAAGTTTTGCCGACTTATGCATTCGAAGATCATACTCATAGGTTTCCATAGAGCAAGGACTTCTCATCACTCATGGATCTAGCTACTGATTTCAAAACATCATCCATCACCTATCATTATCAAGATAGATTAGACAATGGTATTTGGGAATCTACGGAAAATATCATTGTATTGTACTGTGAATAAGATGTATGTTGCACCTAGTAAGAAAAGAGGGAAAACATATTTGGATTCTTCCATGTTGGTTTATGGTGTATAGATTTGTACCAATGGTGTAAGGTTGTGTGGTTTTGGTTTTTCCGTAATAGAACCCAGTGTTTAGCTTAGCACTGGATAAAAGGGTAAGCGACGTTGTGAGGCTTCTCCGCCAATTGAAGGAGTTTTTGGTGACTAGTGTTTACAAACTCTCGAGTAGGTGACTCGGGGAGTGAAGTATGGCAAGGTAGGAGACCTTGACGGCCGAACCACTACAAATATCTATTTGTCACATATCCTTTATTATTTCTTGCTTATCTTGGTAACATAATTGTTATACATTAATACCATAAAATAGATTTAAAATAAATAACCAGAAAGGTTTTATCAAAAATTTAAAATTGGTAAAACTATTCAACCTCCCCCCCCTTCTTTAGTTTTTTACAGTAATTTTAAAGATTACATGTCATTTCCTTTTCCAAAATTCTCTCATCTCTCTCTCTCTCTTCTTTCTCTCTCTAAAACAACTCACCTCCTTTCTCTTTTCTAGATCAAATTCGTGTATGATATATATGTTATGAAGTGATTACGGGATCCTACACCAATTAATTGATTTTTTGTTTGTAAAACAAAACAACGTCAATCATATACAACTACAAGCATCCTTAGTTTAAACATCGTCTAAAAAATCAAAGTTAATTTGTAAACGTAACTATTGCATTTTGGACACCATCTGTATTTTATATCAGCTAAACCTTTTTTTATCAAGGGCAGATTTTGATTCACCCAATCACCAAACCATTCTAGACTTCTAGGTTATCATATAAACTGATACCTTTTTTCTATATAAAACAAAACAATATCAATTATACGCAGGCAGTAATATCAATCAGTTTAACCATAATTTTAAGCACGAATATATGAAAGCTCATCTTTAAAAGATGTCATTTTACCCGCCGAACTCAAATTTAAGCCATAAATAGTCCAATGCAAACCCCTAATTTCATAGCACACATCCCCCCTCCCCCCTAAAAAATAAAAATAAATAAATGGTGCAGTATGGACTTTATTCGCGTTTCAGAGCGCCTATTAGTGACTGCAAAATAAAGTATACTTTTATGATAGCAGTTTTTTAATGCGCAAGAATCAAGACTCACCTACTGACCAAACCACTACACCCGCCAGGCCAGAATCACGAATGAACAACTCACCAAACTATTTATAATTTTCTTTTACACAAAATTACAATCAACAACACCGCCTTAAATCAACCCAAAAAATTAAGGCCAAACTACACCATGCAACAAGAGTATCCAAATCAGATCTACAACACGCACCAACTTTATGTTAACAATCAACAATTAACATAAAACGTAACAAAAAAATGTCAAACTACAATATGTAACAATAATATCCAAATGAGATCCACAAAAACTCGAAAAATTACAACATGCAACCACTTTATCTTAAAAATAAACAACCAACACAAACCGTAACACCTAAAGCCATACTTTCAGCCAACTGTTATGATGTGTCAATCGCCATTACCTATCCTACACGTCATTCCGACCAAAAGCCCTAAAACAATTACAACTTTAAACAAACGAATTTCAAAACCCCAATTTCCATTAACATTAGGCAGAAATGAAGTGAAAAAATAGAAAGGTATCACTTACATGCACCAACAATATTCGTATCGATGTTCTTGGTCAAGACGCAACAAACCCCTTGGATGTTTGATCTCTCCCACCGCATGTACGCCAGATTTATTTTATGTGTGTGTATTTTGTGCAGTGTTGCAAAACAAGGTCTACAAGGCCGATTAATCGTCGATTAGACGCTACAAGGCCACCAACCTTGCCAATTAATGTAACAGGGTCAAATAAATAGGTCAACGGTGGTCAACCGTGGTCAAACTTGCCGAAAACCTTCTAATCTTGCCGGAAGTACCTAAAACTCAACGTAAATTTGTTTTAATCACTTATATTAACTGTTTAAATCTATTACAAGTTGTTTTTTTACAAAAATCTTGCCAATAATATCTAAAACTCGACGAAAATATACAAAACTTGCCGGAAATACCTAAATTTTGCCAAAAATGCCAATCTGATTAATCGCCGATTAATCTCGCATTGACTGATTACAGGCTACAAGGTGGTCGACCGCCCGGCTAACGATTCATGATTTTTGCAACCTTGGTTTTGTGTATTATTTCTTTGTATAAATTTGATCATCTAAGCAGCAAGACAACGTCGTTTACTTTAGAGGGATTATAAAACTACAAACCTGGTCCCTAAATGCGCGTTTCTCCCTCAAACTGCGTCATTTTATCCTAAGCTACTCACAACCGGCCCAGACCAAGACCAAAATGACGTCGTTTTGGTACCCTCAAAACGTAGTCGTTTGCTTCACTATTGTATAATATGGTAATGTTAATCTTTTAGTTATTTTTTAAATATTTTTTGTCCCTAACTTGTATAAAATTTAATTTAAATTTATAAAATGAAATGTGTTTGTTTTAACATGAAAAAGAGAAAAAACGAAACTCACATGTACCTATAACATGTTATAACTTTGTAGGGTGTTTATGTTATAATAGTTTTATAGGGTATAGTTTTTGGTGACGATGGATAATACTCCCTATAACACTAACAACACTCACCTCACATGCATATCACTTCCCATCAAAATAAGAACTTTTAACAATTTTGATAAACGGGTCGTTGTGGTGTTTTGTTTAAATTTAAACCAAATGTAAGTTGTCATTTGACAGCGATAAAATTTTAAGCTTTAAACTACGCGCAAGCTGATAGAGTGATAGGTGTAGCTATATAATTGCAAGTTTATAGTTGTAATTTTTACTGTAAAAAAGATGTTCTGAAAGAATAGGGATGGCAATGAGCAAGAGAAAACTCATAACCCGTAGGTACCCGCACGTGAATGAGTGTGTAATCTCATCATTTTTCACCCGTGGATGGGTCGTGGTGAAATTTTGTACCCATCAGTGGGTGACGGGTGAATGATGGGTAATGCATACCCATCACGGGTGTACCCATTTAAGATACCCATGGGTGTACCCGCCAAAATACTCATGGGTGTACCCCTAAACCCATTTGTATTAAAGTAATATTTAATATACTACTTAAATATTTGTGAGGTTATTAGTATATATTTAATAACTACCAAAATCTCTAGAAAAATATAGTTAACTAACAGTTTCTTTGAATTACAAGACTAAAAGATGAATATGAAAGATCAAACTTTCAAAGATATATACATGATACATCTCGATACATGTATGTGATTTGGTGTGATGATGTTTAATTTTTCTAGTTTCAGACATGTCATCAAGTATTTTGTGAATTTGGTATTTAGAAAATTGATATGATGTCTTATTACTCAGTTTCATAGTTAGTTTACATATCATGGTTTTGTAATTTTGTTGCATTTCACTAACCTACGGGTTTACTCACGCGCAATGGGTACCCATGAGCATGGTATGAGTAAAAAGTTATACCCACTAGTGAGTGACGGGTAAGAAAAAATCATAAATGCAGATGACGGGTTAAAGTTAAATGTACCCATGCTTATGGGTGTCATCCTACTAAAGAATAGTTATAGCTATGACTGTATCACCTCCCTACTTTGACATAAACATCCGTATCACAAACTTTTTTAATTTTCGTTTGGTTTTCGTCTTTAAACAAAATTGCCATTTGCCACATACATAAATCCCATACACCCAACATCATTTGTTGTTGGCAAAAAGAATGCTGTTGTTTAAAAGGAGCCGTTGGTTGAATGGCGATTTCTTCATATCTCGTCATTCTCCAAATACTTTTCTGTTTCATCCTCAAATCCAAGTGAAGCTTCAAAACCCCTGAATTACAATATCATGGTTGATTTCTTGATTAGTTCGCTTGGTTTCACAAAAGAAGCAGCCATTACCACTTCAAGTAAGGTACCATCTCTTAAATCCACTAAAAACCCTGAATTAGTTATCAGTATCTTCAAACAATTCAATATAGAGAATACCCATATCAAAGACATCATTTTTTATGCTCCCAAAACCCTAACTTGTTACCCCAACAAAACCGTTGAACCCAAAATAAGGGTTTTTCTGGAAAATGGGTTTTCCGGGTCGGATCTTGCTCAGTTAATGAAGGTGAATCCGGGTCTTCTAAAATATGGCCTGCATACACGAATTATTCCTGTTATAAATTTAATTAGAACATTTGTAACTAATGATGAACAAGCCATTAAAGTTATAAAGAAATCAAAATGGTTGTTTGGTGCATCCCTTGATAAAGTGTGGGCCAATTTGTTGCAATTGCAGATCCGAGGTTTATCCTGTGACCAAATCGTAAGATTAATCACTAATGAACCTTGGGTTCTTACATTAGATCGATTGGCTTTTGAGCGTAAATTGGCCTGGGTTGTAGAAGAATTGGGAATCCATGAGCACTCGAAGATGTTCGTCTATGGGATTTGTCTAGTCACTAGGTTAAAGAAATCGACTATTGAGAAGAAGCTGAAAATCCTTAGGGACTATGGATGGTCTGAAGAAGAAATAGCTATATTTGTGAGGTCTAATCCTGTAAATTTGTGTTACTCGGAAGCTAAAATGCGTCAGTGGTTGGATTTTTTTATGAAAGAACTCGGGTATACCTCAACTTACTTGACCTCTTATGCTCGTCTGTTGAATTGTAGTCTCGAGAAAAGAGTGAAACCTAGATACAAAGTTTTTATTATCTTGAAAGAAAAGAAACTTGTTAGTAGTAAACCAAATCTTGCTACGCTTTTAAACTATCCAGAAGTGAGATTTCTAAAGTTTCTGAACCACTTTGAGAATGAGTTGCCTGGTTTGGTTAAAACTTACACCAGTAGCATCACAGAAACAGAAACGCAACGGTAAAATTGCATTGTGCTATTGTAGCCTTGTAGGCATGATGATATTGGTTTTATTCTAATAGTTTAACTTGTTTAACTTTGTAGAAGATAGTTTGCGGCTTATGGTTGTATTCCAGATATGTGAATTTAATTATTTTCTATGATGCATCTCATCTATATGTGTCATCGCATTGTTGGTTTGTTGTTTTATGAATGGCTTGAGTAGTCTTTTCTCATGGAAAGTATACATCTTATTGGACTCCATCTTCTTTAACACACTGAAGTTTTCATATGGCACTTTTATGATCTGCTAAACTTTGGGAGGTGATGTGTACACAATGTAAATATTTGTCACATAGCAGCTACATCACATATGTTGATTGCGCTCACCCATCTTGTTGCCCGAAGTCATAATTTCACAAGTCTATCATGATCTTGACTTTGGTCAAAATGGTTGGTTTTTTTTTCGAAACCAATAGTTAAATATCAGGCGTTTTCTCTTTTTTAGTTTTTTGTTGTGGTGTCATTTTATATCATGTTTTTAACCAACAGTTATATAACTGGAGTATTAATGGGCCATGGGTTGCAAGCATTGCGGCTATTTTATTGTTTGGTATTTTTGCCATTATAAATTGTGAGACCTATCGTCTTCTAAGAACCGCCCATGGGTTGCAACTTGCAAGCATTGCGACTATTTAATTTTCTTGGTATTTTTTCAATTATAAAGTGTGAGATCCATCGCCTTCTAAGAACCGGGCAAAGTATCCCGTATTCATAACCCGCGAATCCCTTTCTCGAACTTTATTCCAAAGTTAGACGGTTGAACCGAAACACTGTCAACTCATCCAAATGATCTTACGCTATGCTCTGTGTAGTTATCAATAGAAGAGAAACACTGTCAACTCATCCAAATGATCTTACGCTATGCTCTCTAGTTATTAATAGAGGGAAGATGAAAGTAAAGAAACGTGAAGGAACCGAAAAAGAAAAAAGTTAGTGATACAATTTGTGTTCTTAAGTCTGAAGTGAAAAAGAAGTAACATGAAAAACACTGCATTTTCTTATTATTAGAAAAACAGTGACTATATTAACCAAATTACCCATTGTGTCAATGATTAGTTACACATCCATTGTGTTAATGATTAGTTACACATTATCTCTAAAGATAAAAGTTCCATAAGAAACATGGTAAAAAAAAAAAAACCCGCTCCATCTTGTCTATTCATTTTATTTTCATCTAATGATTTAGATTAATTCTTATTTTAATTTAATTAAAAAACCCACTTTCACCCTATTTTTTAA
>BQNB010048153.1:0-20953 GCA_026074375.1 Tanacetum coccineum
TATCAGTAGCAATTACTCTACCAGTAGGAACTACATACCTACCAGTAGGAACTAATAAATACAAATATTCCTAACAATTTCCAAAAACGTCTCTTTTTGATTCGTTTTCTATGATTATGACGATTGTACCTTGAAGTAATACCCTAGATTAGCTTCTGCTTCTATATGTAAAAATGGGGGTGTTACAGATTTGGTATCAAGAGCCACGTTATAGAGAACAAGGTTGAAACTATAATTACTTTTCTTTATCCATCCAAGAAAGTCCTCCGTGCCGCCATATCTTCTGAAATGTAAGTAAAGATACATAACTATTATATTAAATAAATAACTTATGTTATTTACCGATGGGTTGTATCAAAACGATGTCTTCTCTTGGCTATCCTACTTCCAATATTATGGATGCCTTTTCCTTAAACTTCCCAAATTATCCTTCGGCTTCTTCGGATTATATCCCAACTTCACTAGGAAAAACTTACTCTAGCTCTTCCAACTCATTTGGAATAGTCCCACTAGTTTCACCGACTCTTTCGTTATTTCATGATGATCCCTACATGAAAGTTTTGCAAGCCTTTTATACTGAAAAGTCACCTATCCTGCCTCCAACTATCATACCTCCTAATCCTCAAGAATTCTTTCTTCCAGAAGAATTTCTGTCACCTAAGAAACAAGGTCGATCGTCTTCCCTTACTTCTTCCCTACCTCAAGTCTTTGAGATAGGCGAAAGCTCTCGAAAGACAAGTATAGAGCGACATGAGGAACAAATTCAGGATATCTTAAATCATCTAGATGAACTCCCCTTCGAACGTATTGAACATATTGAAAACAACATAGAAGGACTTGTAGAAAGACAAGTAATCATCCAACAAGATTTCAATATTTTAGAAGCTGAACTTCAACAAGCTCGTGCCCAAATTACCAAACTCCAGAGGAAACAAATAGGAAGTAACCATAAGATTTCTCTAGCCCGCTTCAAGATTAATGAACTAGGAGACTTTATCAACGACATGCAGATTCGTCACCAAGTAGATGTGGAAAATCTCCAAGACTCCATCAACGAACTCAAGAACCGTATGGAATGACCACCCAACTACTAGCTTAGATTTTAGTATTAGGTTTTAACCTAGCCACGTGATATGTGGTATAAATAAAAACACTTGTCAAATCTTGACTATGTATAGTACCAAGGTAAGTTGTTCCTAATACAAAGGCAATCCCGTTATATACCTTGTTGTTTCCTAATACCAATTTATTCATCATACATCATCATCATCATCATTTTCATCTTCATCACCCTCATAGCAATGCTTATTTTTTAACTTTAAGCATTTTAAAGAAAAATAAGCATTTCTCTTTAAACGTTACAAGACTTGTGATATTCTTATTAAGTGTTGTCTTAGGTTGATAGAATGCCTCCCAAAAGGACATCAACATCTGAAGCACCAGCCATGACTCAAGCTGCCATCAGAAAACTAGTTACTGGCTCTAAAAGTACAAGTTGCAACAATGGCAAGTACTAGTAATCCCAACAGGAACACCGGTCCTACTAGAACTCCTGTAGTAAAAACGAGAAACTATAAAGAGTTCATCAGTTGTCAACCTTTCTACTTTAATGGTACGGAAGAAGTAGTTGGCCTTATCTGCTGGTTTGAACGAACCAAATCAGTATTCTCTCGTAGCAGATGTGCTGAAGAAAACAAAGTAACATTTGCTACTGGTACTCTAACTGACGATGCCTTGTCCTGGTGGAATGTCTATGCCCAACCTATGGGAATAGAGCAAGCCAATCAAATCACCTGGACTGAGTTAAAAAGGCTTCTGACAAACAAGTATTGTCCCCGGACTGAGATCAGAAAAATGAAAGAAGAACTTTACAATCTGACTGTAAAGGGAAATGATCTTAAGCCTTACTTTAGAGGATTCCAAGAATTAACAATTCTATGCCCAAACATGGTGCCAAACACCGAGAAACTTTTGGAAGCTTTCATCGGGGGACTACCTCAAAGCATTGAAGGAAATTTTACTGCCTCTAAACCTTAAACTTTAGAGGAAGCCATTAGCATAGCCCAAAGGCTGATGGATCAAGTAACCATGCATACTCCAATGCAAGTGTCAAGTGACCACAAACAAAAGTTTGACGATAGAAGAACTTTCAACAATAACTTCTGCAACAGTAACAACAACTACCGTAACACTAATACCAACAATCGCTACAATAATCACCAACCACAACAAAACCGAAGGCAAGAAGCTATTAAAGCTTATGCTGTTACGCCATCTAAAAACAATAGGTATGCCGAAGACCTCTCATTATGTAAGAAATGCAATCTCCATCACACCGGACCTTGTACTGGTAAGTGTAATATTTGCAACAAGGTAGGCCATTTAACCAAAAACTACCGAAACAAGAAGCCAGCCACTGAAAGTAATCAACTACCAGTGATCGTTGTTTGTCATGCTTGTGGAGAAAAAGGGCATTATACGAATCAGTGCCGAAAGACCAACATCAATGCCCAGGGAAGAGCCTACATGCTAAGAGATAGGAATACTCATCAAGACCCGAACGTAGTTACGGGTATGTTTCTTCTAAATCAGCATATAGCCAAAGTATTGTTTGACTCTGGAGCTGATAAAAGTTTCATATCCATATCTCTTGCCTCTATGCTAAATATTCCATCTATTACAATAGATACCTTATATGATATCGAAATGGCTGACGGAAACTTAGTAAGCACAAACACTGTTATCAAAGGCTGCACTTTAACTTTGTTAAATCAACCTTTTGAAATCGATCTCATGCCAATTAAACTAGGTAGTTTCCACGTTGTCATTGGTATGGACTGGTTGTCCAAATATCATGCCAAAATTCTCTGTGACGAGAAAGTCGTTCACATTCCTATCAACGGTGAAACTCTAATCATTCGAGGTGATCAAAGTAAAACTCGACTAAATCTCATATCCTGTATAAAAACCAAAAGGTATATATCCCGAGGTTGTCAAGTTTTCATGATCCAAGTAATGGAAAAGAAATCAGACGAGAAAAGACTAGAAGATATCCCCGTAGCCAAAGAATTTCCAGATATTTTTTCTAAAGATCTACCTGGCCTTCCTCCCGTTCGCCAAGTAGAATTCCAAATCGACTTAATTCTCAGAGCAGCGCTTGTAGCCCGAACACCTTATAGATTAGCTCCTTCATAAATGCAGGAGTTATCTAACCAGCTTCAAGAACTAGCAGACCGAGGTTTTATCCGACCAAGTACATCACCTTGGGGAGCTCATGTCTTATTTGTTAAAAAGAAAGACAAATCTTTTAGAATGTGCATTGATTATCGAGAGTTGAATAAACTTACCATAAAGAATCATTACCCATTACCCAGGATCGATGACTTATTCGATCAACTTTAAGGTTTAAGCGTTTACTCAAAAATCGACTTAAGATTAGGTTATCATCAACTGAGAGTAAGGGATGAAGATATTCCTAAGACTGCTTTCAGAACAAGATACGGACACTATGAATTTCAAGTCATGCCATTTGGTTTAACTAACGCACCTGCTGTATTCATGGATCTCATGAATCGTGTGTGTAAACCATATTTGGATAAATTCGTAATAGTATTTATCGATGATATTCTTATCTACTCTCGTAACAAAGAAGAACACGCAAATCATTTGAGAATAATCTTGGAATTACTTCGAAAAGAGAAATTGTATGCCAAGTTCTCTAAATGTGATTTCTGGATTCGTATCGTGCAATTTCTTGGACATCTCATTGATAGTCAAGGACTTCATGTTGACCCTGCCAAGATTGAAGCTGTTAAGAACTGGACATCTCCCACTACACCCACAGAGGTACGTCAATTCTTAGGACTCGCCGGCTATTACCGAAGATTTATCGAAGGTTTTTCAAAGATTGCAAAGCCTTTGACTAAATTAACCCAGAAAAACAAGAATTATACCTGGGGCGAAGAACAAGAATCGGCTTTCCAACTCCTTAAACAAAAACTTTGTGAAGCACCAATCTTAGCATTACCAGAAGGAAACGATGACTTTGTCATTTATTGTGATGCATCTCTTCAAGGTTTAGGAGCTGTATTAATGTAAAGAGAAAAAGTCATTGCATATCGACAACTCAAACCTCACGAAGAAAACTATACCACTCATGATCTTGAATTAGGAGCAGTGGTATTCGCTCTTAAAATTTAGAGACACTATTTATACGGTACAAAGTGTATAGTTTTCACTGATCACAAAAGCCTTCAACACATTCTTCGTCAAAAAGAATTGAACATGAGGCAACGCCGATGGTTAGAATTACTCGCAGATTATGATTGTAAGATTTGCTATCATCTTGGAAAGGCAAATATTGTGGCAGATGCCTTAAGTCGGAAGAAACAAATCAAACCACTCCGAATAAGAGCATTGATCATAACCGTTCATCCAAAATTACCATCTCAAATTCTCGAAGCTCAAAATGAAGTCCTCAAAGAAGAAAATGTCAAAACCAAAAAACTACGAGGAATGGACAAATCATTTGAGATACGTCCTGATGGAACTCGTTGTATCAAAAATCAAAGTTGGTTACCACTTTTGGCAGTTTAAGAGACTTGATCATGCATGAGTCTCATAAATCGAAATATTCTATTCACCCAGGTTCTAATAAAATGTACCAAGATCTAAAGAAACTCCATTGGTGGCCTAACATGAAGGCAATCATCGCGGAATATGTTGGCAAATGTTTGACATGTTCTAGAGTTAAAGCAGAATGTCAAAAGTCATCCAGCTTACTGGTACAACTACCCAAAACCTGAAACGGACATGACACCATCTGGGTCATTGTCGATCGCCTTACCAAATCTGCACATTTCATACCCACTCGAGTGACTGATAGTATGGAAACTCTTACAAGGTTATACATCAAAGAAATAGTCTCTCGACATGGCGTGCCAATATCCATCATCTCGGATCATGATAGTCATTTCACATCCAGATTATGGTAGTCATTGCAAAATGCTTTGGGTACTCAATTAGACCTGAGTACAACATATCATCCTGAAACCGATGGACAAAGTGAAAGAACCATCCAAACACTCGAAGACATGCTACGAGCTTGTGTTATAGATTTCGGGAAGGGATGGGATAAACACTTACCATTGGTAGAATTCTCCTACAATAACAGTTATCATGCCAGTATCAAGGCAGCACCATTTGAAGCACTTTATGGTTGAAAGTGTAGATCACCTATTTGCTGGACCGAGGTTGGAGATGTTCAACTCATAGGGCCAGAGATAATTCATGAAACCACTGAAAAGATCGTGCAAATTCGTCAACGATTGCAAGCTGCAAGAGATCGGCAAAGAAGTTACGCCAATGTAAGGGGAAAGCCTTTAGAATTTTGAGTTGGTGATCGTGTTATGTTAAAAGTATCTCCTCGTAAAGGTATCTTTCGATTTGGAAAACAAGGAAAGCTTAATCCCTGATACATTGGACCATTCAACATTCTGGAACAAATTAGCCTAGTGGCATACAAACTAGAGCTTCCTGAAAAGCTTAGTAATATCCACAATGCTTTCCACGTTTCTAATTCAAAGAAATGCTTATCCGATGAGTCTCTCATCATTATAATGAAAGAACTTCAACTCGACGACAAACTAAATTTTGTGGAAGAACCAGTGGAAATTATGGATTGTGAAATCAAGCAACTAAAACGAAGTCGTATTCCTATAGTCAAAGTACGATGGAACTCTAAAAGAGGACCATAATTTACATGGGAACGCAAAGATGAAATTCGTGCCAAATATCCTCATCTATTTTCAAACATCACTACAACCTCCAATTAAATCTCGGGACGATATTTCTGTAAGGATGGAGGACTATAACAACCCGCAAATTTTTATCAATGTAAATATCCATCTATTATGTTAGATGCAATGTACTATCTATCTATTATATATGAACCACCTTTTTCAGGGAAATTTTTTGCTTTATTACATTACTTACATTACCAATATCTCAATATGCAACACAACTTGCATAACTAAAGTTAACGAGCTCACGCAATCTACCTATGGCAATCCTATCTTCATATATGTCAAGCAAACATCATAACATGTCAAGCAAATATCATAACATGTCAAGTCAATATCTTAATATCATTTTTACAAAGTACATTACTTATATAATGTACCATTTGCAACGTTATATCAAGACAGGCTTTAAACTATTATCGTTTATGCCTAAACCCTAATTCCATAAAAAGCTAATATCTAAAGTGAATACACAAGCTACTAAAGAATATGTACAAGTAATATAACATCTCATTTGAAATATAAACTCCCTTCAAGTCAAGGTACAAGTCTTTAAAAGCACAATGTACAAGTCATTAAGTATAACATACCAAAATAGCCCACTACCTCTGTTTTCCTAATAAATCTGTACAATATATTATGTACAAGTTACAAGCAATCAAGCGACAAAACAATATTAATCATATACAAACCATATTCATTCTCATTTCATAATTATATGAATTCAAACCAGAAACCTTAATACCAGCTAATTTCTAAACCGTGACCCTTTTCTTAGGTTCTTACCGTTTTTAACCTCAAACCACTACTCAAGAAACAGTTGTAATAACATAAATGACAACATTACAATTACATGCCCATCTCATATCACTAATTTTACAACAAATTACATGAATTGAATCAAAGGGAAACCCTAAACCACCCCTTAAGTCTAAACACCGACCCAATTATACCCTATATAACGGCATTATGAACTCGAACCACTAATAAAAAATCAAAATTCATTAGTTATAACCCTTAAGTACAAGTCTTATAATCCTTAATACTATTCATTACTAATCAAATGAACAAAAAATTAACCTAAACACCCTAAACTCCTAGCCTAGCCGAACCTACGAACACCTTTTTTCTCTTGGTTTGAACCTATTTTAAAACCAATATAGTAACAGACCTCTCTTAGATGCATGACCTCCTTACCTAAATCAGCTTACCAATAACTACTTAATCCATATTCTTGGTAGAAAAGAAGCACATTCTCCCTTTTATCCTAAGTATGCGCGTACTCCACCACCAAAAACAACCTCCACATCACTCTAGCAACCACCATAGACCTCCCATGTCATCCCTAGACCTCCCAACATAGCATCTACAAGATCATTACACCTTGCACTCCTTCCATTGGCCTCTAAGACTCGATCGGGTATAAAAAGGGGACACCACCCCTCATTCTAACTCACACCATCACATCTTCTTTCTATAACCCACAATAGCAACAAATCTCTACTCAAGAAGTTCCTAAGAGGTCCCAAGAACAATAATCAAGAGAAATATTGAAGCCTTGAAGCCCTGAAGAAGAAAAACTAGGCGTACGAGTGCATTTTGACCCATACGACCCCCTTGGTCTTTTTTCAGATATATATAGGACTCCAAATCCCTTATTACAAAATCGCAAACTCCACCTTTTCTCTCTATAAACCCTGAATAGGCAGGCAATCATTTGCTCCAATAAGTTCTTGAAGTCTAAGAGAATAAGAAAGTGAAGCTTTTAAGATATGAAGAACAGTAAGCAAGAAAACTGGCCGTACGAACATTTTTGACACCATTTTTTGACCCATAACGACTCCATTTTCAATCCAAGAAAGCTCAAACCCATGATCTATATCTTCAACATGCCCTATACTCATCTTACATCTGTATGAACAATGCATGACCTTGTTTAAATCCAATTTCATATAATCTAGCTTAATGCCAATTTTGATCCAAAACTGAAACCTAGAACACCCTAATTTTATAATGTTTTTCTTAAAACTAATATTATAAATACAAATTTGTTATAAACTATCCTAACTAGCATAATTTAATGTTAAAATAACCACTTTATTGATTATTGAAGGAATTTGAACTTAAAAACCCAACCCGCGCGTTTTTTTCGGTTTTTGGAAACCCTAAATTGGACCCGTTTTGCTTCCAGCTTAACGAATCGTTTATTTTAAACTTCCGTTAAGTAAACCTTCATATTTTAGTTTATTATAACCTATAAATATCTTTTGAAATAAGCTTGCATGGCAATTTGGACATGTTTTTTAAATATTATCCATGCAAGGGGTATATATCGTAACTTTCAGAAACTTATAACTAAAAGGACTAAAAATGTCATTTTATCAAAGTTATAACTATAGGGGTCTATTATGTCACTTTACAAAGTGCAAGGTTTACTTTGTATATCTTTTAAACTTGATGGACTAAACTTGTAAAAGTGCAAACTCCAAGGGTATATTTTGCCACTTTTCATACTCAAAGGTCTAAAATGTAACATTTTGAAAAAATATAAAAATGTATTCAAAACATTACAAGACATAACTTTAATTAACGCTTGACGTGCTTAACATTTCCAGTTATTGAGCAAAACACTTAAAACCGATTATATCGTATCACAATACTAGGGAGCTTCATATTACGCGGTTTCATCTTGGTATTACGTTCTGACTGAGTTGTTGGATTTACGATTTAAAGTGCCCTAGCTCCTTAAACGTTTACTCAATGACCACTAAAATATGGTGGACCAAACGGTGATACAATACTTCATAACAATTCAATCTAAGATGATATTCATTATAATGTAAAACATATTCAATCAAACTAAGACTTGATATATTACCCCAGGTTACGTGTGACGAAGCCGTTACTTTCATTCCATATACCATTGCTATCAATCAAATTTCCCTATACTAATAAGGTAAGTTCATAGTCTCGCATTTTAATATTTCAAATGCTTTATAAACCCGCGAGGGGGATACATGTTATAACCATGAATGCAATTGTTTTTTGTATGCTATTCCGATTTATTATTGCCTAAGTAACTATTTGCCTTTAAGTCCCTAATATCATGAACCGTTAATTACTCTACGGAGTGAGCGTGAATGTTGTGAATAGATATATTTAGGTTAGACTCCCCGTTGGTGTACCCAGTCATACCGGTAACCAATTGCACATCATTAGAATATAACTGTGGGTGTTTTGGCAAAGGCACCCATTGGTACTCTAACTGATGATGCCTTGTCCTGGTGGAATGCATATGCCTAGCCTATGGGAGTAGAGCATGCCAATCGAATCACCTGGACTGAGTTAAAAAGGCTTCTGACGAACAAGTACTGTCCCCGAACTGAAATTCAAAAAATAGAATAAGAACTATACAATCTGACTGTAAAGGGAAATGATCTTAAACCTTATGTTAGAAGATTCCAAGAATTAACAATCATATGCCCGAACATGGTGCCAAACACTGAGAAACTCTTGAAAGCTTTCATCGGGGGACTACCTCGAATGCTTGAAGAGAAAGTTACAATGCCACTAAACCATCAAACTTTGGAGGAAGCCATCAACATAGCCCAAAGGTTAATGGATCAAGTAACCAAGCATACTCCAGTACAAGTATCAAGGGACAACAAACGAAAGTTTAACGACAGAAGAACTTTCAACAACAACAACAACTTCCGCAGCAACAACAACTACCGTAACACCAACACCAAATCATCGCTACAACAATCACCAACTACAACAAAACTGAAGGCAAGAGCTATTAGATGCTAAAGCTGTAACTCCATCTGGAAGCCACCCCCAACAATAGGTATGCCAAAGACCTCCCATACTAGTAACTATAGTATTTTGCAAACAATGATAGGACCATTTCTGTACCAAGGAACTGCCAAACCAGAAGCCAGCCACTAGAAGTAATCAACTACCAGTGACAATTGTATGTCATGCCTATGGAGAAAAAGGGCATTATACAAATCAATGCCGAAAGACCAACATCAATGCCCATGGAAGAGCCTACATGCTAAGAGATAAAAATGCTCATCAAGACCCGAACGTGGTTACGGGTACGTTTCTTCTAAATCAGCATTTAGCCAAAGTATTGTTTGACTCTGGAGCTGATAGAAGCTTTATATCCATATCACCATTATCACTATTGCTAAATATTTCTCCTAATACAATAGATACCATTTGTATGATATCGATAATGGCTGATGGAAAACTAGTAAGCAAAAACACTGTTATCAAAGGCAGCACTCTAACTTATTAAATCAACCTGTAGTAAATCGAGTCTTATGCCATTAAAACTTGGTAGTTTTGACGTTGTCATTGGTATGGACTGGTTGTCCAAGTATCATGCCAAAATTCTCTGTGACGAGAAAGTCATTCACATTCCTATCAACGGTGAAACTCTAATCATTCGAGGTGATCAAAGTAAAACTCGAGCGACTAAATCTTGAAATCCAAGCCCTGTTAATAAAATCAAAGTATAAACCCAAGTTGTCAAGTTTTCATGATTCAAGTAATAGGAAAGAAATCAGACTAAACAGACTAGAAGAATATCCCCGAAGACAAAGAATTTCAGATGTTTTATCCTCGAAGATCTACCTAGTCCTTCCTCCCGTTCGCCAAGGTAAGTTTCTAAATCAGACTAATCCCCCAGGATCAGCGGCCTTTAGCCCGAACACCAAATAGAATTGGCTCCTTCAAAATGCAGAGTTATACTACCAGCTTCAAGAACTAGCAGACTGAGGTATTATTTCGACCAAGATACAATTCGCCTTGGGAGCTCCTGTCTATTTGTTAAAAAGAAAGACGGATCTTTAAGAATGTGCATCCGATTACCGAGAATTGAATAAAATTACCATAAAGCATCTTTACACCATTACAAGGATCGATGACTTAATTCGATCAACGTTAAGGTTCAAGGCGTTACTCAAAAATCGACATAAAGATCAGGCTATCATTAATTGAAGAGTACGAGATCAAGAT
The DNA here is from genome assembly GCA_026074375.1 of Tanacetum coccineum. NCBI lineage: Eukaryota > Viridiplantae > Streptophyta > Magnoliopsida > Asterales > Asteraceae > Tanacetum > Tanacetum coccineum. Next base: position 10,827 of record BQNB010048153.1, read on the forward strand.
ATTCCTAAACTTGCTTTCAGAACAAGATACGGACACTATGAAATTTTCAAGTCAATGCCATTTGGTTTAACAAACGCACATGCTGAGCTTCATTGGATCTCCAATGAACCGTGTGATGTAAAACCATAATTTTGGATACAATGCATAATATTTATCGTGTGATATTCTTATCTAACTCTCGTAACAAAGAAGAACAGAAACGCAAATCATCTAGAATAATCTTTGAATTACTGTCGAAAAGAGAAATTGTATGCCAAGTTCACTAAATCGATTTCTGGATTCGTATCGCGTGCAATTTCCTTAGACATCTCTTGATAGTACAAGGACTTCAGTTGATCCTGCCAAGATGAATGCTGTTAAGAACTGGACATCTCCCCACTACACCCACAGAAGTGGTCAATTCTTTAAAGGACGCAAAACACGCTAAGTACCGAAGATTTAACGAAGGTTTGTTCAAAAATGCAAAGCCTTGACTAAATTAACTCAGAAAAGAAAACAAGAATTATAGTTTAGGACTAAAACAAGAATCGGCATTCCAACTCTTTAAAAAAAACTCTATGAAGCACCAATCTTAGCATTACCAGAAGGAAACGATGACTTTGTCATTTATTGTGATGCATCTCTTCAAGGTGTAGGAGCTGTATTAATGCAAAGAGAAAAAACCATTGCATATGCATCTCGACAACTCAAACCTCACAAAGAAAACTACACCACTCATGATCTTGAATTAGGAGCAGTAGTATTTGCTCTTAAAATCTGGAGACACTGTCTATACAGTACAAAGTGTACAGTTTTCACTGATCACAAAAGCCTTCAACACATTCTTCATCAAAAAGAATTGAATATGAGGCAACGCCGATGGTTAGAATTACTCGCAGATTATGATTGTGAGATTTGCTATCATCCTGGAAAGGCAAATGTTGTGGCAGATGCCTTAAGTCGGAAGAAACAAATCAAACCACTCCGAGTTAGAGCATTGATCCTAACCGTTCATCCAAAATTACCATCCCAAATTCTCGAAGCCCAAAATGAAGCTCTCAAAGAAGAAAATGTCAAAAACGAAAACCTACGAGGAATGGACAAATCATTTAAAATTCGTCCTGATGGAACTCGTTGTATCAAAAATCGAAGTTAGTTTACCGACTTTTTTGCGGTTTTTAAGATATTGTAGATCTGCATGAAGACTCATAAATCGAATAATTTATTCACCCAGGTTCTGATAAAATGAGTATCCACGATCTAAAGAAACTCTATGGTGGCCTACATGAAGGCAATCACACGCGGAATATGTTGGCGCAAATTGTTTAACAGTTCCTAGAGTTAAAGCATGAATGTCAAAAGCCATCCGCTTACTGGTATCCGACCAGAAATTGAGTACTATTTGGAAATGGAAAATGGATAAACAACGGATTTTACGTTACAAAGCTATCCCAAAACCCAATCGGACATGACACCTTATTGGGGTCTTATGTGATGCGCCTTACCAATCCGCAACATTTCAAACCGACTCGTGCGACTGATAGTATGGAAAACTCTACAAGGAATATACATCAAAGAAATAATCGATCGATCATGGCATGCCAAAACCATCATCTTTGGATCATTTCGACAAACTATTTCACATCCAGATTCCTCGATCATCATGGAGGCAAAATTCTTGGTACTCAATTAGACAAGAGTTACATCATATCAATCCTGAAACAGATGGACAAAGTGAGAAGACCCATCAAACACCGAGACATCTTCAAGCCTTGTTCAAAGACCTTTTAGAAAAAGTGAGATGGGATAAACACCTACCATTGATATAATTTCCTACAAATAAAATTTATCATGCTCAGTCAACCAAGGCCACATGGCACCATTCGAAGACACTCTATGGAACGAAAGTGCCAGATCACGTGTATGCTGGCTCGGGCCGAAAGGTTAGGAGATGTTCAACTTACGGACCAAGAAATAATTTTCATGCAAACTACTGAAAAGATCTTGCAAAATTCGTCAACGCTTGTTAAGCTGCAAATAATCGCAAAGAAGTTATGCCAATTGTAAGGTGAAAGCCCTTTTAGAATTTCAATTGGCGAATTGTGACTATGTTAAAAGTATCACCTCATAAAGGTATCTTTTGATTTGGAAAACGAGGAAAGCTTAATCCCCGATACATTAGACCATTCAAAAAATCCTTGAACGGATTGGCCCAGTGGCATACAAACTAGAGCTTCCTGAAGAGCTTAGTAATATCCACAATACTTTCCATGTTTCTAATCTCAAGAAATGCTTATCCGATGAATCTCTCATCATTCCAATGAAAGAACTTCAACTCAACGACAAACTCAACTTTGTAGAAGAACCAGTGGAAATTATGGATCGTGAAATCAAGCAACTAAAACGAAGTCGTATTCCTATAGTCAAAGTGCGATGAAACTTTAAAAGAGGACCAAAATTTACATGGGAATGTGTAGATGAAATTCGTGACAAATATCCTCATCTGTTTTCAAACGTCACTTCAAAATCCAATTAAATCTCGAGACGAGATTTATGTAAGGATGGGGGACTATAACAATCCGCAAATTTTCATCAATGTAAATATTCATCTATTAAGTTAGATGCAATGTACTTTCTATCTATTATATATGATTTACTTTAGTACCTCTGAGATTTCAAATTGTTTATTAAAATGTACTATGTATTTCATGTGCAAATTGCTGTCATTTGTCCAGACTTGTGTGTGATTTTGTATTTTGAGCGAGTGAGGTGTTGTCAAAAGAACCGGACCAGTTGAGGCCGGTATCGATTACATTGTTAGGGTTGATGTAGCTAGGTTTAGACTGGTAGTGCTTGGTTAGCAGGGGCTGCTACTAGTATTAAGGACGGTGTTCAATAAATCTATGGCTACTTTGTCGTAATAGAAATGTAAGTCGCCATGGCATTTCTATTACACAACTCTGGTTTGCTTTCTAGGTTTTATAATCAAACATTCTTATTCGAAGTTATATATTTTACTGCGCAATCACAAGATGTAAATATGTCAAAAATCTAACTAAAGCTTTCACTTAGTTTGTGACCCAAGAAGGCAAGAAACCTGATTCCACAAGTTGGGTACTCGTATATGTAGCCATTGCTATGCAAGCATTGAACAGCCTGCTGAAAAAGCTTAAAATTGACGATATATCAAGTTCACGTGTTATGAAAGGTTCATTGCGGTATCTATATACAAGTGTTTTGGTACAGGGTGATGAGATCTTTTGCATCAAGAGAGCAACTTGGTTGTTCGGAAACGAAAAGGATGAGTTTAGCACAACTCTTGTTAACTGTTTTTTGAAAATCCCTCCATAGAAAATGAGCTTTTCTACCAAAGGGCTTCTAGCTCGGACAAGTATGTGGTTCTTTTTTTTGCGAGAATTGTAATGTATATACTGTGAAATCATCAGTTTGTCTCTCCTAGAGATGATAGGAATCATGATGTTGTAAACATATCTCACTGAAGAGGGAGCTAAACTCTCTTTGTATAAATCAAGACCTCCATATTATCAAACAACCATGAAATGGTCATGCTAACCTCCTCAAAAGAGTCATTGTGCCAATGGATTCAAACATAGTTTTTATAATTATCCGGTGTGACAAATAAACTAAATATGGCACATTAGTACTTTTACAATGGACGATGGACGAAATGAGGCCACATACAATGAGCCAGAACTGGTTCTTCATGACTGTAATTTCACATTCATAGAAACAGAGAGTATCCATGAGATTCATGACTGAGTTAAATTTCCACAGTTGATATCTCCTTCCTATTCACATCTTACCTTTGTTATGGAACCGGGTAATATCTTGTATATCTGCTGCTCTGGGTTTATAAAATTAGAGAAATTAAGCCTCTTTATTTCTGGAGGAGTATTATCGTATTTTCACTGGACCATATGCATTCCTTTGACAGTTTTTGAACGCTTGTATTGCTAGGTGCACACGTTTCCGTATCGGGTGACAGCCATTTGAACTTTGAATTCGGCAGTTGAATGAAACTACTTCTTGTGGCACAAGCTCTATCAACTTGAAATTGCATGTACAATAAATTATATGATCTATTTTATGTAAATTACATACTTCTTAAGAACAGGCAAACTATATCAAGTATTTAACCACAAAGCAATTAAGATTTGGACCTTGAATAATCAAATCTTGTTATCCGTGACTGTAACACATTAATTATATAAACATTAGAAAAAGAAAAAAGCAAACCTGGATTCGGCTGGTGGTTTTGAAGTAAAGATATCCACATTAGTAAATTTGTATAAAGCCGCCTTTGCTGAAAGCACAAGAAGTTTCTTTCCATCGACTTCGCCCAACCAGAACAACTCGTCATAGTTTCTGGAAACCTTGAATATTTCTTCAAAGTTAGTTGGCAACTGTTGCACTTGATCCACATTGAAGTCCGATTTCAAGGCTTGTTGGGCTTCCTTCAAATTTCCGATCTCCTCATGTTTCACCTGTATACAGTTATTTTAGATATGCGACTTATAACATGAAAATTTTTGTTATCGTAAATTCATGTTCCCTTTATACAACTTAAACAAAAGAACATAGAATGGAACCAAGGGATATTTTAAAGCTTACTTTGTCAATGGCTCGAAATTCAATGCCTTCAATATAAACTGCAGCATCTCCACAATAGTACGATGAAAAGCTCTCAAGTAGAAACGCAAAAATGACATCTTCGTTCTGATCTGAGAAACGATGCAACTCAATCATCATCCACTGCTCATCTCTCCATGTTGCGAAATATGCATGCAGACTTTTGTGTCCCTTTCTATACTTTAGGTTAACATACACAGGTTTACTTGAAAAGTTTCTTGTATCACAGAATTTGAAGACTAAATAAACCCCATAAACAACATTTGGAGATAAAAATTGAGCTCTTGTCTTGATTTCGATAAACAAGTTGGAAATATCTAACATCTCCACTACCGTCTCAAACCTGCACATATTATAAATATCCAAGTCTAAATCAGTCACAGCCTTTATTCCCATACTCTTCTACTTTTTAATTTGGTAATTTTTGGAACAAGAGTTTAAATTCTATATTAGAATTTATTGTATCAAACAAATCTCTATTTAAATAAAGGTGAGAATATTATCAAAAACACTATCAAGATGCTAGCAAAATTTATAATTCAGGGTCATGAGATCAGAGGACCCTCAACTACCTTATTAGAAGGTTTTAAAATCTATTCTGTCATGTACAACATCAGTTCTCATTGTTGATATGTATGTATGCAAGACTAATCTTGTTATTAACATTTTGATTTATAATGTACAGTTATGTATTAATAGGGAAGGAAACTTAGTCAAAGGGGTTCTGATTCATGAGCTAATGGCAATAATAATTATTTTACAAATAACGGGTGTATAACAACGTAACCCAATATCGAATTTCCATTCAAATTATTTAACTTAAACCTATGAATATCACTCAACCTTTGTGTTGACTTTTTAAGCATGTTTATCCCAGGTAATTGAGCAACTATGGCACGGAGTGGCGAGGACTTGAAGATGGCAAAACTGTTATTATTCAAACTTTGTGTTTTAGATTTTGGGACCTCTCTTTTGTAAAAACTCTAATGAAATAATGAATGATAACTTAATTTTCAAAAACGACTATTTTTGATTCGTTTTCTATGATTATGACTATTGTACCTTGAAGTAATACCCCAGATTAGCTTCCGCTGCTATATGTAAAAATGGGGGTGTTACAGATTTGGTATCAAGAGCCACGTTATAGAGAACAAGGTTGACACCTTAACTATAACTACTTTTCTTTTTCCATCCAAGAAAGTCCTCCGTGCCGCTATATCTTCCGAAATGGTATGTAAAGATACATAACTATTATATTATTAAATAAATAACTTATGTTATTTACCATTGGGTTGTTATCAGAACGACGTCCTCTCCTGACCATCCTACTTCCAATATGGAGGATGCCTTTTCCTCAAACTTCCCAAACTATCTTCCGGCTTCTCCGGATTATATCCCAACTTCACCAGGAAAAACTTACTCTAGCTCTTCCAACTCAATTGGAATAGTCCCACTAGCTTCACCGACTTTTTTGTTATTTCATGATGATCCCTACATGAAAGTTTTGCAAGCCTTGTATACTGAAAAATCACCTATTCAGCTTCCAATTATCATATCTCCATCTTCAATACCTAATCCTCAAGAATTCGTTCTTCCAAAAGAATTTCCGTCACCTAAGAAACAAGGTCGGTCGTCTTCTTCTACTTCTTCCCTACCTCAAGTTTTTGAGATAGGCGAAAGCTCTCGAAAGACAAGTATAGAACGACATGAGGAACAAATTCAGGATATCTTAAATCATCTAGATGAACTCCCCTTTGAACGCATTGAACATATTGAAAACAACATAGAAGGACTCGGAAAAGGACGAGTAATCATCGACAAAGCCTACATCCTCATTTGTTGGACAAACTAAGGAAAGCCCAAAATCAGTAATTTTTGCTTTCCAATCATCAAACAGAAGAATGTTGCTGCTGCTAATGTCCCTATGTATTACCATCTCTGGGCTTGAAGTACTTCCATGAAGATACTCCAAGCCGATTGCAATATCAAGGCATATTTTAAGCCGCATCACCCACGTAAGACTATCATCGCTCAAGTACTTATCAAGACTTCCTCTCGATGCATAATCATAAACAATTATTTTCTCATCCTCTTCATCAATGTAGCCTACAAGACCAATGACATTTTCATGTTTATACTCCATAAGGATTTCCAACTCTGTCATGAATTCAGCTTCTCCTTCAGCAGACTTCCTATCCAACCGCTTTGCAGCAATGATGTTATGTCCATGAGTATTACCTTTGTATACATTCCAAAGATCTCCGTGTCCAATGAGATTGTCCTGACTGAAGCTTTGGGTCGCCAACTTTATGTCTTCAAGTGACAATTTAAGGTTATCCTTGTGGTTCTCCTGTGAATCATCACACAGTTAGTCGTCTCGATAAGTAAAAAACGAAAGGCCAAAATGCATTTTACTAACTGGAATCTTTTTACCACCGTTGACTAAATTAAATTAATAAATAGTTATTTCTTTTTTACTAAAAGTATATATTTAATCAAGTCTATACAACTGAAAATTATATTTTGTCAAATCTATGATATTAAAATATGTTTTATTTATTTATTTATATTTCGAGCGTATGTATTACATGACTTAATTAAATTTTATATTTTTCATTCGATACATTTATATTGAAATAAAAATTCCAAAGACATAGATGAGTAGAATAGTCTCTCAATAGTTAATTATTTATGATGCACATAATTCTATATAATATATATATGTTATTTTTTTAGTTTGGTAATCATATCGTGGACAACAACAACAATATCCAAACCCGCCAGAGCGAGATATGGTTTCAATTATATTGTTTGTAAGTGTTAATTTAAAAAATATCTTTATTCTCAAATATCAATTAATATATATTACTATTTAAGAACAATGATAATAACTAAATTTTATAACAAACTACATTTTATTATAAAATAGACTTTTCAGCATTGTAAACTTGACTTAATATATTTTTAATGTACTCCCTCCGTCCCACATTAAGTGTCCACTTGACTTTTTTAAAGTCTTTTTTCTTCAACTTTGACCTTAATGATTTCTTCTTATATTATATGATACTTGATGCAAGATATATGAATGGATAGAGTTTTGAATATATTTTTCGTTGGTATAATTTTCGTTCAATATTATATCTATATCATATATGATTATAACAACTAAATTAAATATGACATAACACTAATATTCATATATGACATAACACAATCATATATGATTTAACACTAACATCATATATGATTTAACAGTAAATCTAAATATCATATATGATTCTCATGCAAGTTTCAATGAGAAAAAGTCGAAAAAAATGTGAAAAAAACGGAATTTTTTTTTTGTCGAAAGTATATCAAAGTGAGAAAACGTGAAACAAAACGTGGAAAAAAAAAGAATAGTCGAAAAAAAACGTGAAAAAATATGAAAAAAATGTGAAAAAAGTTGAAAAAAACGTGAAAAAGTGAAAAAAACTTTGAATTTTTTTTTTTGTCGAAAATATATCAAAGTGGATATCTATAGAAAGATAATTAAATGCTCATCGTGATGGTATATTTTTTTTCGCTTGACGATTAACGGTTTGAGAGTATTACGATTGATAAAAAAAGGTTGAAAATACTTTTTGGTTTCACTCTTAGTCCATTAATTAAAATGAATAGATGAAAGGGTGAAGATTGGTCCCCTGTTATCCACAAAAAACTTTGTATCCAAATGAACCTAAATCTAATTATTTATGATGCACATAATTCTATATAATATATATATGTTATTTTTGAAAAAAGATTCTCTTAAGTTGTGGTCAAACATGATTGATCATATTATGTTTTTTGTGAGGGGAAATAAATAAGTGGGCCCTTGATTTTCATTAAAAGAAAAAGTTATAGTACATTTAACTTACATTTGTGTTTGGTGAACATGATTGTATCATGTTTGACTCAACTTTGCGAGGATTCTAATCCGTTATTTTTTTAGTTTGGTAATCATATCGTGGACAACAACAACAATATCCAAACCCGCCAGAGCGAGATATGGTTTCAATTATATTGTTTGTAAGTGTTAATTTAAAAAATATCTTTATTCTCAAATATCAATTAATATATATTACTATTTAAGAACAATGTAATAACTAAATCTTATTAACAAACTATTTTTATTATTTTAATAACAAAATAGACTTTTCGCATTGTAAACTTGGTTAATCTTTTTTTAATTGTAGTAAATAATCAGTTAAGCCAAAGTTTGAAAGGTTACTAAAACATGTTTTTTTGAGCAAAAACAAACTGGACTAACTAAAATGCTACAAACTGAATTGTTAAAAATGCATTTTGACCACAATGCATTGTGGTTACCGCATTTTTATCAATAAAGGTAATGTCAATATGATAAAAATAAGAGAAATATGCAAATATGCTCCCTGTGGTTTTCCAAATTTGCAGATTTGCTCCCCAACTTCACGAAAGTGCAGGCGGCCTCCTCAAAACGAAACTTGTGTCGCATTCATGCTCCCTGGCAGGGAGCACGAGTGCAATGAAAGTTTCAAACTGGGGAGGCCACCTGCACTTTCGTGAAGTTGGAGAGTAAGTCTGCAAATTTTGCAAACCACATGGAGCATATTTGCACTTTTCTCTAAAAATAATAATAATAAGAATCCTATCTGTAATTTGACATATACCACATATGGATCTGCCGAATTTACTAAAAAATATCTTTATAGCATTGACTTACCTGACACTTTAATGCTCTCTTGAGTTCGTTGATGACAACATCTATTGTTGGGCGTTGCACTTGAGTTTCAGCGAGACATCGGAATGCAATTTCTGAAAATATTTCCAAAGATTCTTTATCGGGTCCTTTGCTTAGAGAAAAGACATGCTCATCTGTTTCTTCTTTTATCTTGCGATCAACAATTTCCATTAGTGTTCCCTTCTCAAAATGATGCCGTGCAATGGGTGCAATCCCGTTATCAAAATCATAGGCCAATCTCCCGGTCAAGATCTCAAATAACACCACTCCAAAAGAGTAAATGTCTGATTTCTTATTTAGCTTGCCAGAGTTCTGATATTCTGGATCGAAGTACATAGGTGTACCTGCAATCGTACTTGCATCGAAAGTACTGGCATCTTGATCTGCTGGGTGAAGTTTGGAGAGCCCGAAATCAGCAATCTTCGCCTCCCAATTTTCGCCCAATAGAATATTTGCACTCTTGATGTCTCGGTGTATTATCTTTTGTTTGTCTTGATCTGTGTTGGTGTGAATGTAATTCAAGCCATGTGCGATATCAAGACATATTTTCAAGCGTTGAATCCAAGTAATATTAGTCATCTTATCGTTGTTTCCCAAATAATCCTCAAGACTACCTTTAGAAGCAAGCTCGTACACAAGGATCATGTGATCACGATCTTCATCACAAAAACCAAGAAGAGAGATAAGATTCTCATGTTTGCAGCTAGTCAGAATTTCAATTTCTGCTATGAACCCTTGTTCTCCTTCTCGATTGTTA
>BQNB010048153.1:22328-39223 GCA_026074375.1 Tanacetum coccineum
GTTCATAATAGACCATTTTTGTTCCCAAAAAAAATCATAATAGATCATTTATAAAAAGTGCTATGCATAGTACGGCTTTTGTTTGTATAAATGAATCATGTAATATTTGTAGTTGGTAAAAAAATTTTTTTAAAAAGGATGAGAGAATGAATTATTGACAGTCACGAGCTAAACAAACCAACAAAAATACATTTTAGAAGTCTGCTAATTATAGGGGTGTTGATCGGTTCAGTTATCGGGTTGTTCGAGTCACCAGCTAAACAAACCAACAAAAATACATTTTAGAAGTCTGCTAATTATAGGGGTGTTGATCGGTTCAGTTATCGGGTTGTTCGAGTCACGAGCTAAACAAACCAACAAAAATACATTTTAGAAGTCTGCTAATTATAGGGGTGTTGATCGGTTCAGTTATCGGGTTGTTCGGTTAGTTCGGTTAAATTTTTTTTTTGGTCAACTCGAAAACCGAACCGAAAACCGAAATTTATTTTGGGGTCAACCCGAAAACCGAAATTAGAAAAAAATTACATAGATGTTTAGCAAAAAAAAATTATTTCAAACATAAAAAGTGTTTTTTTTTTATATTAGGATAAAATTTTAATGCTATTTTTTTATACATGAATATATAAAAAATATATATATTTATATAAATTCGGTTTCGGTTCGGTTTTCGGTTCTGATTGTCAAACCCATATCCAACCCGAAAACCGAATTTGTTATCACTTATCATCTTCAATGTTCATTGGATAAAAACCCTTAACATCTTTTAGCAACGATATTATCCTTAACATTGTTTAACAATTCGATTTGACCAATTAATTTTGAATAAACGTTTAATCGGTGTGTTCAGACAATTCAAGAAAACGATAACCGGAGACCGAAATGGAAAAAACATGACACCGAAAATATCGGCTTATCACACTTTGGTTTCAGTTATTATTTTCAATTATCGGCAATTACCCGAATCGAACCACTTATTATATACATGTAGCTTTCAACTATATATCTATAGAAGATGTACAAATATTAACCATATTGTACTTTTATAGTATAACGAGTTTTTACTTAATTAATGTGAACATTCCCTAATGTCTATGTATTACATTTCATTAAACTCACAACTTAAGACGTTAAATAAATAGTCTTAGTTCATTTGTTATATATGATGATTCCTATTTTTTTGATTTTAACGGTTGACTTGAATGGCATTTTATGTAGGGTGAACCCAAACCGCACCGCAAACCGCAAAATCGCAAAAACCAAAAAAAATCGAACCACAGAAATCGCACCACGGAAAAAATCGGTGGATCGGTTTTAAGAAAAAAAACCACAAAATGCGGTGTGATTGCGGTTTGACCAGTAAAACCGAACCACAAAACCAGCCCCGCAATGCACATTGATTATTTAAAACTATAAAACGGCACATTGATTATTTAATTGAGTTATAAAGCTTCTAGTGCATATTATCATTAATATTTATAAGTCGTAAGTGATATGTGTGTTTACATTAATATATTAAATATATGCATTGTTATAACCGAAAAAAAACCAACATTGTAAGCCAAAAACCGCAAAAACCCACATTAATTATATAAGTCATAAGTGATGGGACGGGCGGTTAAAACCCGCAAAAACCCCGTAAAAACCGAAACCGCAAAATGTGGTGCGGTCCGGTTTCTATTTTTATAGAAACCGCAAGAGCGGTTTCGGTTCGGTTTAAGTCAAAACCCGCACCAAACCGCACAATGCTCGCCCCTAATTTTATGTTATATTTGTGGTTTTTGGTGCTTAAGTTATTTTCATACGGTTCGACTCGGTTAATTGTTTAGAATGGTTAAATGTCACTCGGACCGTGGTAACAGCTCATTTCAAGTACCGATTTGTAGAGCTATCCCCCTAGTACGGTTGAGTTTCGGACAGTAAAATAAAAAATATTTGCCCCACGATGGGATAGTTAAAAGTTTCAACCGTATCGAATCGAACCGGACCGCCCCATGAGCACCCCTACCGTTTAATACAAACCTTCAGCCAACATCAATAATGTTATCGACCCATGCATGATATGTCATATTTGTGGTTTTTGGTGCTTAAGTTATCAATTCTTTTTTGTGTTTGGATTATAAGGGCACTGATGCATTCTTCAAATTTGCAATTTTTTTTCCGGTTATCAATGTTGAATGTCAACTATACATGTTACCCATTAAAAGAAAGAAAGAAAAGTTAAAAAAAAAATTAAAGAAAGAAAAAGTCATAATGGTCAAAACAAAATGTACCAGTCCCTTTGATTCAAACGCAAGAAAAATCGATACCCGAATAACTAAATAACCACAAAACGCGACGTATCAAGTGTCAAAATGGGTATTCAAAATAACGAGTCATTTGATGGTATAGATAAAAGAATCGTCAATTGAAAGATTTCGTTAAGTGATTATCCAATGTCAAAGGGTTATATGAAATGGCTAAATAATATTATTGATAAAAACTTTGCTAAGAAAAATTAAATGTTTTTATCAAGGGTTAATGATAAAAAAAATACCCATTTTTACCAACATACTTCACCAGATACTCAACTTTTATCAAAAAATCATAAATACTCACAAAATTCGCAAGTTTTACGATTTTATGAAAAATTTTGCAAGGTTTGACCTTTTTGCGATTTTTTTATGTTTGAATCCGAAAAGTCAAATCTTGCTAGTTTTCATGAAATTCGCAAAGTTATATCTTGCAAATTTTTGAAAGTTGCTTCAATTTCTTTCTTTTTTCACATTTAGGTGAAAATATGAAAGTTGTAGATCTCTCTTTTCTAATCAAGTAACATTTTGAATCACATAAAAAAAATTCGTATGAGGAAGTTATGGCCAAAATGACCCATCAACCAAACGAGAAAAAGTTGTTGTGGTATTTTGGTCATAACCTTCCCATACGAACTCTTTTTTGGGTGATTCAAAAAGCCACTAAACGAGATAAGGAGTATCTCTTTTCTAATCAAGTAACATTTTGAATCATATAAAAAAAAATTCGTATGAGGAAGTTATGGCCAAAATGACCCAGCAACCAAACGAGAAAAAGTTGTTGTGGTATTTTGGTCATAACCTCCCATACGAACTCTTTTTTGGGTGATTCAAAAAGCCACTAAACGAGAAAAGGGTATCTACAACTTTCATGTTTTGAGCTAAGCGTAAAACCTAAAGAAAAAGGGAAAACTTATAAAAACTAACACGGTTTGACTTTTTGGAGTCAAACATTACGGATTTTTTCATAAAAAATCGCAAGGTTTGACTCCGAAAAGTCAAACCTTTCGAATTTTCAAAAATTCCGCAATATGTCGCAAAACTTGTGGATTTTGTGGGCAATTAAGAATTTAAAAAAAATAAGTATTTGGTGAAGTATCTTGTAAAATGAGTATTTTTGTCATCTTTCTTTTTATCAAATAGTCATTTTAAGTGAAATAGTCTTATTAATGGTCAAAGACTCAAAGGAACGTTGCAAGAAAAAGTTAAATAGTTCAATTAACAATTGATCAAATCCTAAGGGATTAAACCATAATTAACCCTCAAATATACAACCAAGCTATAAAGAAGTCGACTAATATGAATAAACTATACCACTGATTTAGATATGCCTTTGCGTTTATCAAAAGTGATTAAATATATTAAAATTGGTTTGTTTTTGTCATCAGGTAAAATATGGTTGAAATTAAGTAAAACGAAAAGGGAAAACATATTATGGAAGAGCCATAAAAGATAAAATTTAGAGGTCATACCGGCCTGTTTCCACGTGCTAGTTGCAAAGCTTTTTCGAGTCTTGGGACAATGTCATCTATATTTGGACGTTGTGATTGTTCTTCGTTCAAGCAGTCATACGCTATTTCCGCGAAGATGTTGAATGATTGAGAGTCCATTTGTTTCCACAAATCCCAATCAATTATTTCATCGAGTCTTTTCTCTCTATAACGGGTAGCGGCCAGTGGAGCCAAATAGTTATTTGTGTCACTGTCAATAATCGATTCCCTACCACATAGTAGTTCAAACATTACTATCCCAAAAGAGTAAATATCTGACTTGTGGCTCACTCTATTTGTCTCAAGATATGTTGGGTCTACATACCCAATCATACCTATAACTCTATTAGTATGAAATGAATGGTGCCTTTGAGATGCTTTAATCTTCATGGAATCTTCAAAAGCAGATAACTTGGGTTCCCATTCATCATTTAATAGAACGCTATAGCTGTCTATAAACCGGTGTATTACGCTAAAATCGCGTGGCTCGTCGTAATGAATATAGCTTAATACATGTGCAACACCGACACATATCTCCAATCTTCGTACCCATGTCAATGACATCGAGTCACTTAGATAGTTTTTTAGCATTCCCCTGGCCGTCTCATTCCTGATAATGATGATCTTGTCATCATCTTCATCACAAAACCCAACAAGAGAAACCACATTTTTATGCTTAAGACTAGAAAGCATGCTTATCTCCATCCAAAACAGTTGTTCTCGACCAGTCCTTTCTTTATTTAACCTCTGAGCAGTGATATCAATCAACTCACCAGACAACAAGAGTTGTCCCTTGTATCTCTTTCCAATGTTACTTCTGCTAATGACATTTTCTTCAGCAAAGTTGTTGGTGGCAGATATGATATTTGCAAGGGGGACTTTGAGGTGAGCAAATTCGTTGCTGGGCAAAGACATTATCTGTTAATCAAGTAAAAAATATGAGTGAGAAAAAGATATGATATTTGCAAGGGGGACTTTGTGCTAATGACATATAGGTTCCATTATAAACTATTATGGTGATTGTTTATGTTCATTAGGATTATTTTGGTGATTACGAAATGAGCAAATGATGGCTAGTTTAAAGTGACATGTATTGTTTTTTCTTTGAGAGAAAACTCTTCTCTTTGTTTTTCTTCACGTTTGAGATTGAATGCCTTTACTGTGTTAGACGATTACACGCGCTTAGCGGCGACGTCGTCGTATAGTTCGTGAATTTGTTGTACAATTCTTTTATGTATATATGGGTGTGGAGTAAGTGGAGCGATGAAAATTAGTCGTTTAAAACGTAATTAGGTATTTAAATATTTAATAAATTGCGTGACCTTTTATAAGTAGGTAATTTAATATTTGTTGTACAACATTACTTATTTTTTAGTTTTAAAAAAATGTATGTTTTTCTCTTTATTGTACAGATGTTTTGTTATTATATCTCACACTAATCTAATGGACGACCTAGTTTCATGAACTGATATAGAATGACGACGATTTTCTAGAACCTATATTATACTAATGTAAACTTTAAATTTGGGTACACGCAACATTTCATACTTTCTAAAGATGTGAGAGTAGAAATCAGGTTAATAAATTATATTAAAATTAAGTTTAATCCATTTCATACATATGTAAAGTCTATAATATGTAAGGTTATAATAGCGTGAGGCGTGGTGTGGTGGCATGACCTAGCCTCACGCCTTAGCGGCTATGGCGTAGCCTTTGCGTTATTAAGGTGTGGCTTAAGGCGGCCCAAGATATGAAAATATCTATATATTTATATCAAATTTCATATATATTGAGTTTACATAACGCATTGTACACATGAATAAAGTTAAGAATATATCCTTACATGTAATATTCTTCATTTTGAAAAAAAATATATTAACGGAGTTGAATCTAAAAGGCTCGCCACTAGGACTGTAAACGAACCGAACGTTCAGTGAACATTTCATGAACCGTTAGCTAAAAAGTTCGTTCATGTTCGTTTATTTATTAAATGGACGAACATGAACATTATTTTACGTTCGTTTAGTTAAATGAACGAATATGAACACAAGTCACGTTCGTTCGTTTATGTTCGTGAACGTCCGATTAGGCGTTTATTAACGTTCGTTTATGTTCATTTATATGTTTGTGTCCGTATATCATATCTTTTAATTGTATACTTTTAAATCTGGTATGTTTAAATAAAAAACACTTATAAAACATAATATTATGCACAATTTAATAATATTTTATGTTTTTTTCTACGTTCATTTATGTTTGATCGTTTATGTTCGTTTAAGGTTCGTTTAGTTCTTAATGAACGAACATAAACGAACATGAACAACTCATTTTCTTAATAAATGAACATGAACAAGAAAATTCGTCCGTTTAAGCGCTCGTGTTCGTTTATTTGTCCGGTTAAAATTAAATGAACGAACATGAACAAAGTTCCGTTCGTGTTCGTCCGATTCGTTTACAACCCTACTCGCCACGCCTCACGCCTTAGCGCTTTATCGCGCCTTTTCACGTCTCATCTCACGCCACGCCTAGAGTCGATGCCTTGGTCCATTTTATAACGTGGAGGTCACGCCTCACGCCTTAGCGACGCCAAGGCGCGCCTTTTAGAACACTGATCATATGTAACATATATCTTTTATATAATAAAAAGATTATATCATTTCGAAGTTTGCTATGAGATTCGATCTTATTGAAATTTTTTTTGACCAATTAGAACACTTGATTTTGACACTTTGTCAAAATCGTACGATCTGATTCGTTAATAAAAATTCAAAATTGGCTTTCAAATTGCTGAAAATCGAAGAAATTCATGTAAAATGAAAAATTATCAAAAGATATAAGTGTCAAAAATGTAATAAAAAACTTTAAAAAATATGAGGTAATAAATAAAACTTTAGTGGTTGAATTTTAGATAACTTATATGGATTTAACTGTAAACATATAAGTTTTAATATTTTTAAATAACTTTAAAAAATAAACAAATAACCTCTTGAACTTTCTACCCCCTATGCCTTTTTTTTTTAACGTCGAATTTTATTAAAATAGCAAGATGCTAGAAGAAAATTACAAAGTAATTAAATGGGGATTTTTTTAACCAATTCTCCCAAGAGAAGCTCCTATTACAACGACTAGAACACCAATTAAAAGCGTGAAGCACAATGTCATCAAATATAACCGATCGTCTTGGATGAGTCTCCTGAAAGATGATCCGATTCCTAAAAGACCAAATAGCCCACCAAGCAACGTAGAAAACACCTTCTAACAAATTTATTAGACATGTATATAAGTGATTATAAATATCAAAATGAAAGCATGAATTATTGTCTAATTCTATTTTAACACTTGGCAAAGTAAAGCAATGCGATTAGCTAATAAAAGTCAAAAAATGAAATCTCAATTTGGTCTAAATATCAAATTTTCGTATAATTTATAAAATGTGCTAGAAAAACATATGTGTCAATTTTGTAAAAAAAAATACTTAACAAGTGAGAGGGTAATTAATAAAACTTTAGTCGTTAAATTTTAATAAAGTATACTTATTAGTTTCATGTTTTTTAATAACTTTATAAACTTATTAAATACCTCATTTTTTTATATTTTATAAAAAATAACTTTATAAATTATTATATATATTAATATAAACTTATGTATTTGCACAGAATTGTAAATATAAAAAGAAAAACGCGAGTTACTGTAACATGTAAATGAATACACGAGATTGTACATATACGAACGAGTCATGTTATTATTCTTTATTAGATTAAGTAAGGATATCCAGAAAAGTATTCTTTTTATACTACCCGTATTTAAACTCATGGTATTCCTCTTTATAAGTTTAACCCGCGTACGGGTTTAAAAATCGAGGTAAATTATTAACAACATGAATATAAATATTAAAATGAATGCAGGACCTCACACGTTAGTGTGAGATAAAGATAAATAGACGGGATTCTACATATTACAACGACACATATTTTTTCAAGGTCGTCATATGCTACTAAACACACGTAATAAATAGAACAGGATAACTAAACTTTTAGTTACACAAAGTCAAATCCTTTGTGCAACAAAAATCTATATAAAATATCAATTGATATTAACACGTAATGATAAAAATATGTAAAAATCATGCGTGCATTGATATTGTAACTATTTAAGTATTAAAAAGTTAATATAATTATATAAAAAAATATTAAACATTACAAAATCATGATTTTATGAATTGTCACAATATTTAACTTCAAAACAAAATTATTCAAATATTATTACCCGTTATATTATCTGCCGAAATTGCGTGCATGCACGGGTTGATGTAATTGGTTTATTGATTAATAATTAAGATTAACTACTTTGAATAAAAATATTGAGAGTAAAAAGAGTATGAAATTCGAATTGTAAAAATTGAAGTGAGTTTATATTAATTTACACGGAGCAAAATAAAAAAACAACATAATCAGACATATAAACATTATATGTTCTTAAAAAACATGTAATCTACTTAAAATCACAATAACGAAATTATTATTTAATTCATCCTTTATGTATAAGTCTCTTTGCGTGCACGCACATTAAAACTAATTAACATATATAAAAATATACAAAGATAAATTTTCATATCAAAATAACTTTTTAGAAAAATAAAATATCAAATCTAAGTAATTAGGTATGGTAATTGTATACAATACATATAGTATAATACAAAATGACACAAAAATAATATTTGATTTTATTTTAAAACAAAAACACTATATAATATTCTAATGATCATAATGTTGATTTAAATATTATAAGCAGTGTTTTAAAACTCGGATTGACTCGATCGGTGGAACTGTAAACCGGTCGAATGTCCGAAAGCTCAACCAGTTTAATTAAATACCGGTTTTAATCCGGTCAAATCGAGAACCGGTGGCTCAACCAGTTTAATTGAAAACCGGTTTTTAAAACATTGATTATAAGAATAAGAAAATGATTGTCATATTGAATAATTCATATATTATATAATTAATCACATTATGGATTTCATATGAAGAAAGGGTGCGAATTTTGAGTTGATTTTTGTTGAAACTAAAAAACTTTCTGAATTACCTTTATATAAAATAATGAGGCGTTTTAAGTAGGTAAAAATTATTGTTTTTTATATTCATCAGTGTTGTAAAAAGCGGGCTTGGCGGCCGCCTAGGTGCTAGGCGGGCATACACCGCCTCGATTTATGGCTAGGCGACCAAACTAGGCGGAAAAGTCAAAAGGTGGTCAAACATCCGCCTAGGCGGAGGTAGGCGGCCTACGCATAGCTAGTCGGTCAACGAAGTCAACGAAAGTTAACAAAAAGTCAACGTTTTTAACAAAAAAATAGGGGTTTGCTTTCCAATATATCTGACTCATATTTATTTTAACATAACATCTTAACACAAAAGAAAAACCATCGATTGTAAACACAAAGTCATGGGTTTTTCATATGAAATTAAAACCAATTGAACAATATGGACAAGATGAGATCAAGCATCAATTTAATATTTATGTTTGAAGTATTTGAAGTGATAAGTTCACGTTTGAAGTTTTAAGTACTTGAATTGTAATGTTTATTTGTATATTTTGCAACTTCAGAGCATGTGAACCTTGAATTATTTGAAATTAAAAGTATTTTGTTACGTTATACATATTATTTATAATATTTATATACATAAAATTTCAATCCGCCTAGGCGAATTCTGCATCGAAGGTGGTCGACCGCCCGACTAGCGTCTACTGATTTTTGCAACCTTAATATTCGTACTAATCGTGATGAATAGAAGAGCATAATGCATATAATGTTGCATTTAAAAATACGAACTAGTAAGTGTTTTGTACGTGTTTATGTCAATTGTTATTATATTTTAAACATACACAACAATTAAAGCTTAATAGTTAAATGGCGTGAACAAAAAATTATCCGTTAATTTAGTAAGGTTATTAAAATTGTTTTTCAAAGTATCTTCACGTTAAGTGTATTTATTATTTTCACATTGGTATTTTTGGCATGTTATATTATAGAAATTATATTTTGTAAACACCTTTGAATTTAGCTAAGTGAAATTTCTACAATGTGATACCCACTTAATACTTAAGCTCGTTAATAATTAAATGTCATCCTCAAAATTACAATATCCATAGCATAATTACGGAATAAGGGTAGAAGCAAGCTGAGTCGAGCCTAAGGTCGTCAAAGCTCGAGCTCGACTCGTTTAGAAAAAGGTTACGTGTGCCACTTAAAAAAAATTAGTCAACTAATAAAGCCACAAATTTAATTATTAGATATATTCTACGCCAGGGGCGGATCTATATACATGGTATGGGGGGCGTTGCCCCCCCATCAAATTTTTTTGAACACACAAATTATATAGAAAAAAGATTTAATTGGTAGGAAAAATGTTCATTGCCCCCACACAAATCTTAAAAGTGCCCTCCACACTCTTGAAGATTATCGAAAATCAAAGTGCTAATAAATGTCAGAACTGTCGAAAAATGGCTGTTTTAGTATGCTCATCGGAATAAATGAGAGAGGAAGAAGAAATGGGGAAGAAAGGGTGATTGGTTGGTTGGGAAACGGGAAAGTATGGTACTTATTAAAGAATACAAAAGTCTTCCATTCATTAATTAATATTTCACTAGTATATTTACAGTATTAAAATAGTCGCACTATTCAATTTTATAGTACTAGTAAATGTTATTTGCATTTTTATACAGAAATGTTCACCCAAATGTTATTTGCATTTTTATAAGAGTACAAGACTGAATCGAATAGTCGCTTTAAAGTACTATGTAATGTTTATGCATGTTTTTCATAATCTGTAAGAATTAAATTTTAATTAAGATATGATATACTTTTTTTCCCTTTAATTATCGAAGTAAAGTTACTTTGTTGCGTTTAATCACGCACGACCCGACCCGACCTGAGTTGTTTCAAGTTACATTAATTTTTTTTTTGCACGATCCCCCTGTGATTCAAGTTTTCGGGTTCCGTCGACTGTTCTAAGCCAAGGGTTTTTGACGTTAAAACGCTATCCGCTTAGTATTTTTTGTTATGGAAAAACGATCTATTAGATGTAGGCTTTTTTTAGACCAGTTAGGTGAGTAATTGATATAATTGGGATAGGCAAATAGCTCAATCTCAGATTCATTTGGCCCATAATGCATCCGAAATTCGTTTAAATGTAGCCCCAGTGATGTATGCGTTTGTGATGAGATAAATAAACTGTATTTACTTTTTGACAAACTACATTTTCGGAAAAATGAACAGAGAGTATATGGTGAAGTCATATGAAGCGAGTTTCCAGATATTAACTAATGCAGTGAAGGTGTATACACTCAAACAAATATATAAAGATAGAAGAGAAAGAAAAGTGTTACCGCATTTTGATAGTCCAACGCTTTCTCAAGTCTCGAGACAATCTCATCAATATTTGGACGCTGCGATTGTTCTTCGTTCAAGCAGTCATACGCTCTTTCCGCGAAGATGTTAAATGATTGAGAGTTCATTTGTTTCCATAAATCCCAATCAATTATTTCATCGAGTCTTTTCTCTCTATAATGGGTAACGGCCAGCGGAGCCAAATTCTTATTTGCGTCACTGTCGATGATTGATTTTCTACCACACAGTAATTCAAACAAAATTATCCCAAACGAGTACATATCTGACTTGTGGCTCACTCTCTTTGTCTCAATATATGTTGGGTCTCCATACCCACTCACACCTATAACTCTATTAGTATGAAATGAATGGTGCCTTTGAGATGCTTTAATCTTCATGGAATATTCAAATTCACATAACTTGGGTTCCCAGCCATCATTTAATAGAACTGTGCTGCTGCTAATGCGTCGGTGTATTATGCTAAAGTCGCGTGGCTCGTCATAATGAATGTAACTCAATGCATGCGCAAGACCGACACATATCTCCAGTCTTCGCACCCATGTGAGCAGCATTGGGTCACTTAGGTAGTTGACAAGCGCTCCCCTGGTCTCGTTCTTGTAAATAATGACCTTCTCGTCATTATCATCACAAAACCCAACAAGCGAAACCAAATGCTTGAGAGTAGAAAGCATGGAAATCTCCGTCCAAAACTGTCGTTCTCCATCAAACCATTCTTTATTAAACCTCCGAGCAGTGATATCAATCAACTCACCGGACCACAAGAGCTGTCCCGTGTATGTCTTTTCAATACCATTTTCTACAATGGCATTTTCTTCATCAAAGTTGTTGGTGGCGGATATGATACTTTCAAGGGGGATTTTGAGGTGAGCAAATTCGTTGCTGGGCAAAGACAATATCTGTTAATCAAGTAAAAATGTGTTAGAAAAAGGAAAGGGAGTATAATAATGCCTACAAACTGTTCGATATAATTCCAGAACCATGTTATTTTAGGTCTAAGATAACATCTTGTAATCTATAGTTATTATGAATGTGGATAGTAATTAAAATAACATCTTTTAGAAGTTTAGGAATTGAATGCCTAGGATGCACGGAAACTCCGCCGGGATACCGTATGACGTTTACGAAACACGTACATGTAAGCCAATTTATCAAGTACCATAACTGCAATAGTGGAAAGCTGAGCTAAATCAAAATTGGTATAACTGTCCTGTTGGCTTCATCTTGGTATAAATTGGCTTACATGTACGTGACATATACGTCTCATTTTAAATTTTTATGGTGATGATATATTATTGTGTATGTTTAACTTTGCTCTTCATTTGGAATCTTTGGGTGATTCAGTATTGTACGACATCAGCAAATGAAGGCTAATTTAAAGGGACATTCTAGTAAGGTACTTTCTTTCATGTATTGTTTTTACTTTGAGATAAAACTTGTTTCTTTGTTTTGTTTATCGTTTAGGATTGAAAGCCCTTACTATATATTTTGTTAGAGTAAAATACATGGTTTGTCCTGAACTTATACCCAAAATACACCGTTAGTCCCCATTTCAAAATAAGTCTGCCAAATGTCCTTAATATCACCATTTTGCATCGCCGATAGTCCTTTTGACTAACGAGCGTTAGTCTTCGCCTTTGACCCCTCACATGAAATTCATGTGAGGGCAAATTAGTAATGTGGCATGGTTTTATCCCCAAAATACACCGTTTGTCCCAATTTATTTTTGAAACCTACAATCATTTGTAACAAGAACACAAAATCATGAAAGTTTACCAAAACTCACAATTTTTTTATAACCAAGAACACCCATCGATCCGAATAATTCTAATCACTGTATCCAAACATCAATTTTATAAATTTATAATCGAAGGACGGAAATTGGGTCGTATAATTGTGGATAACGCAATTTGTGATGACGATTATGATGAGCTCAATAAAATAGTTGCAGATAATGGCTCAGATGGAGGGAAGCCCAATGAAAGTCCAAATGCTATCACTAACCAGAAGCATCATTCTCTTCTTTTGCAGGTAGTGCACTATATTTGATTATTAGCATTGTAATTTCTCTTATTTTGTGGAATACGGAGTATATACCTATGAATTGCAAGCTAGGCTGTCCAAACTGCAATATATTAGCTAATGTGTTTAAGGGTTGGTAGGATGTGCGATATGATACTGATATCTAACTATTGTGACTTAAGTCACAATAGTCTGATTCTGAATTTCTGATCTTGATCATCTGAAAATTTCAGTTTTATACGGTCTGTAATAGAAGCGGATATTATTGGAAAAACAAAAAGATTGTGTCTACCCCTCTAATTATCTGATTCTGATTATTCATTATCACAAATTGATTCCAAAACAGACATCCAAACATGCCTAAGAACAATTACTTGTTAATTTTATTGGATATACTGATTGTTGGTTTCCCTTTTGGTAGATGCTTGCAACTGGATCTAAACCAGACGACATATGTGATTTTGAGTTACAAGCACGTGACGCTAAACCAAGTATAATTTCTGGTGCAATGAAGGAGTTTATAATCTCTGAAAGGCTGGACAATCTTTGTATGTCTTTATGCTCTTTGACGGTAAAAATTAATATTTCGTACATTGCCTGTTTCCTTAAAAGTTTTGAAATTCCCTAGTAATTTTGTTCTATATTTGAGGCGTTAATAGATGCTATGGTGTCAAAAAAAAGAACTTGAAGATGAGAGTGGTGTAAGAATGGTGGCATTGTTTGATCATGAAGAGGCTGGATCAACTTCGGCACAAGGAGCTGGATCTCCCGTCATATTTGACGCTCTTAACCGCATTACAACCTTCTTTTCCTCTAATCCATAGGTAAGAAATTACGGCTCAAAAGGGGTACTTTTTGTAAGGGCAGATTGGGTTGACATGAAATCACTTTTCATTCCTGATATTTTTCCAGATGTAATCAGTGTGTTAAATATGATTACAAGAACTATATTTACCTCTTCGACCCTTGGAAGAGAATAAAAAATTAAACAAGCTGAAATGGCCACATTTAGTCTTATTATGTTACAGAAAGGTATAAAGAATATAGAATCTAATGTTTGTTTCGGCTAACTTGATTTCGTGATAGGTCTGTTTGCGTAAACCCGTGCAGTTACTAGAAAAAGCCATCCAAAAAAGCTTCTTGGTGTCTGCTGATATGGCGCATGCATTGCATCCAAATTATATGGTTTGTGTGTCTTGTACTTCGCTTTCAACAACTAATATTCTTTTGATATACAGTTTAATATCATGATTTCTCTGTCTTTTCTTTTGTATTAGGACAAGCACAAAGAGAATCATCAACCCAAGTTGCACAGTGGGCACGTGATTAATTTTGTTTTAATTATAGTTTATCTTTTTTAATTTAGTAATGAGGCGTTTGTTTAAGATTAGTTTTGGGTGTTTTGTAAGCCTATAAGGATATATACAATAAGAAACTAAACTGTCATATAGCTAGTTATAGAAAGTCTCATATGAGCTGGTGTATAAATGGAGTTGGGTGGTGGTGGTCAGGGTCGGATATTGGGGAGTGCGACAGGTGCGCTCGCACAGGGCCACCACCAAAGAGGTAGGGACGAACGGTGTACATTACTCCATGTGAAATGACATATTTTCCCTCACGTGAAATTCACGTGAGGGGTCAAAGACGAAGACCAACGGCAAAAAGTCAAAGGGAAGGGACATTAGCTATGCAATATGTAGATATTAGTATGGATGTAAGCTATTCTGAATTTGACCCACGTGATATAGTTTGAACAATTTCAAGGACGAAAGTGTTATTTTACTCATTTTCTTATAACTAACCACAGCAATAATTTTAATTTTTGTATTTCCTTTTAACCAGATTAGTAAATGATCATAGTTGTTTACTGAACAACATTTTAGTAATAATACATGATTTTCTTACACATGTGACCACCTTATTGATTTGTCATTGACATTGGCGTGGCAAGACATACGTTAACTATCCGTATTTTGATAGAATTTAGTAAGTTAAGGTGTTATAGTACGGTAATAACGAATAAAACAAACCGAACCGAATTCGTTTAAATATATTTTAAGTCCAACAAAAAGCACTGATATACATAAGTATGCCAATGGATTTTGACCATAAAACGCTAATCCGAATTACGTTTACATCCGTATACTGTTTTAGAAAACGATCTAATAGATGTTATCTTTTTTGGACCAATTGATATAATTGGGCCATCAGTCAAATAGCCCAATCTCAGGTTCCTTTGCCCAATGCAATCCAAATTCGTTTAAGGGCGTGTTTGTTTGCCACCTTTTGGCATGAAGGATACTTTGAAAGTGAAATTTTTTGTTTGTTATCAATGCTTGGATTACAAATTGGGGTTAGAGTCTACATTTACAACTTCAGGGCATGCAGGTTTTACAATCTTTAGCAATGGGTCCCACCCTTTCTTTATTTTAATAATAGTATTTTTATATGTCCCACTAATTTAAATAATAATATATTTTTAAATAATAATATTTTCTATCTTCTACTTTAAATCTAAATTCTAATCCTAAACTAAATTCAAATCCAAATTCAAATCCTAATCCGAAACCCATCAACAAACCAAACGGGCCCTAAATGTAGCATTGTAGCCCCAAATTGATACTTTGTTCATATGATTGTAGTTGACCTTGGTGGTAAATACATCTATAAAATTTATGGACAACTAGTATTAAAGCTCGGAAGGGTTACAAGTCTTTCACTTCAAGTA
This sequence comes from Tanacetum coccineum, assembly GCA_026074375.1. Lineage (NCBI taxonomy): Eukaryota > Viridiplantae > Streptophyta > Magnoliopsida > Asterales > Asteraceae > Tanacetum > Tanacetum coccineum. The sequence goes on from BQNB010048153.1 coordinate 38,259, forward strand.
TTAAAAGCTCGGAATGGTTACAAGTTGTTTACTCATAATTTTCTCACGGCTATTGTTTATACTACCGTTACTTTTGCCAAACAAACACCGATTATCTCTATACCAAAAATTTATTATATTCAACGACTCTTTTTGGATGATTAGTTACAGTTTAGAAGTTTAGTTGAAATATAATTTTCCGGTAAATGTTACATTGATTTCATTTCTTACGTGTGTGTGACTTTCGGTAGAAACTATATTTCATTTTTTATGCATCTTTTTAGTCAAAAAAATAAAACACTTATAAATCAAATCCCGATGAAAAAGTAAATATTGCACAAAAAAGTATTGTAGATTATTTGTCTTTTTGCAATAGTTTTTTTTATGCAATCGAAAATTAATATTAGAGATAAATATAAAATTATGCCAACTTATATGTCTAATGTGTTGATTGGTTGATTAAAAAATTAATAACTGATGCAATGGAGAGAGGGAAAAAGTATACTTCAGAGAGAGAAAAAATTAAAACTTTTGTAGTTGACGAAATGTATGGAGTAATTTTTATATATTTCAATATTTCAAGAAACTATGAGGTAACTAATAGTACTATAATTTATAAAATTTTACCGATATAATGACTTGGCAAATGTATCGGTCCAATCATGTTGCATTATAATTTCTATTTCTTCTTTTTTACTCTCCACACTTCATTGTCAAGTCATTGTGTGAATATAATTTTATAAACATTTTGTGGATCTAGCACATCTATATGTTGGTAAAATTATCAAATACTTCCCACGTTGACTAAATACTCTAATAAATTATGATAGAAAGATGGAAGAGAAAAGAAGAGAGGTCTTACAGGTCTGTTTTGACGTGCGAATTTCAAAGCTTTCTCTAGTTTTGGGACAATATCGTCTATATTTGGGCGTTGCGATGGTTCTTCGTTCAAGCAATCGTAAGCAATTTCTGTAAAAACTTTGAAT
>BQNB010048154.1:0-42711 GCA_026074375.1 Tanacetum coccineum
ATCTAGCGCTGTGTATTATGAAGTAGCACCCCAAGTGGTATTCCGCTGCGTTGTCATATTTTTGGGGGTGTTACATTTGTTCATTATTTCTCATCTTCATAAGCTAAAAATGAATTTTGGCCTTTTTAAGGGGTGTTTGGCATAAGGCAGTACTAACTCAAGTTAGCATTTCCAAGGCCATTTGGTCCTTAGGATTGGTTTAAAATTACATTTGCAGGTTTATAAGATTGGATTTAAGAAAATTTGTAGGTTTAAAATTAGCTTTCATTTATGTGAATTAGCTATAGTTTAGTCTGTTAGTTTAAGCTCAGTCCTATTAGCATCATTAGCTTAAGTTTGTTTTTACTTAGAATAGTTGCTTAAATTGCATTTGATTGAGTGTTTAAAAGTGTAGAAACAAGGATCTATAGACTGCACTTGTAGGTTTTAAAAAATTAGATAATTTGTGTGCAAACTGCACCAGTATAAATAATAGACAAGTAACCCTTTTCAATCTCAATTTTCAGATGGTTATAATAGTCTTTAGGACTTGATTTTAAGTTTGCTAGTAGCTTATAGGTTATAATAGACCTGTTTCATCTTAATTTGTTTTCAAAAGTCCATTTGATTATCTGTTTTTAGCTTTGAAAATTTCATTTTGTCTTTTGAAACACCAAAAGTATACTCAACATACTAAGTGTTATAAGCTGTTTTCAAATAGCTTTTTCGATGCCCATTTGTTTTTCAAAATAGTTTTTAAGACCTGTTTCTAGTAGCTTTTAGGCCAAGGTTTAAGTAGGTGTAGGGCTTATAGTCATAAGGATCCAATAGCTTATCTTAAAACAAGCTTAAAGTTTCCTCTAGGGCTTGTTTGGTTAGCAGTTTTTATCAAAGTGCTTATTTGTGATTTTTAGCTTATTGCCATAAGTTTTTGTTTAGTTTCTGTCTTAACTAGCTTATTAGGTTAAAATTAAATTGTTTGTAGCTTATTAGGTCCAGGATTCAGCTTATTTTAGCTTTTCATAGAAAAACCAAAAATATCAAAAATAGCCTAAGTAGCTTTTTCATTGAGCTTTTTCTCTGCTTAATTAAATTTCAAAATGTCTTTTGCTTGCTTTTTCAAATAGCTTTTAGGTTAAGGTTTAAAGTAGTATAGGGCTTATAGTCATAAGGATCTGATTGTGTGTTTAAAAATAAGCTAAAAAGGTGCCTTTTGGTCTGTTTGGTGCCAATCTCTCTTTAAGTGCTTATTTGGTAAATTCAGCTTATGGCTTGTGCTTTTTAGATTAAAGTAGCTTAGAAGGTTAGTTTTAAGTTAGTAGTAGCTTATTTGATAGAGTTTTAGCTTATCTTAGTTTTCTAGCTTATTTAGTTATGTTAAAAGTTTAAAAAAGGTTAAGTGTGTTATGTCTTAATTTTAAGTTGTTAACTAGCTTATTAGTGACTTTTAGAAAAGTTGTTTTCATAAAAACAAATTATTTTTACATGCTTAATAACTTTGCTTTTTAGGTTTTTGCAAAAAAAATAAAAAAGGAGAAACCAAGGAAGTCGGGGGTGAACAAGACTCGAACCCCCGACCTCATCCTAGTCTCACCCTTTATAAGCCTCAACACACACACCCCTCATCAATGTGCCCTTGGGACTTTTACGTCCTTCTTTGCATTATCAATTCTTTTACCTTATTTTTTGAGTTTTAGTATTAATAAGCCTTTTGAGTGTTTATTTGATTTTTTCTGGCTTATTGTGTTTAGCACTTTAGGATTTCTTATTTTTCCTGCATTCTGCTTATCATAAGCTATTTTTAGAATTTTTTTTAGAAATTTTAGCTTAAAGTTTTATATTTTTCGTGAATTAATTTTGTTAAAAACTTAAAAAAATCATAAAAAATAGAAAAATAATCAAAAAAATAATTTTCTTTTTTATAAAATTTTCTTTTATCATATTCTAGGCTTAGGTTTGAAATTTGCTTCCGTAGGGTTAAAATTTTGAAAATTCACTTTTTAAAGAACGGGTTTTCATATCCGTTCTCGTTTTCTTCGTTTTTAGCTTAAATTACTCTCGGTTTAGAATTTCCTTAGCTTTTTACTTTTAAATAGTCATTTAGGATTAGAAAAAATTTAGAAAAGCATTTAGGGTTTAATTTAGTTCAATTGCTTATTTGTCACTTTTTCTTTAATTACCGTTATTTGAATTTAATTGCTTAGTCATTAATTTTTCTTGCTTGTTTAAATTGTTTTTATTTGTAGATTTAGAAAATTAATCCAAAAAGTTTGAACCAATTCAAGTCATTGTCCAAATAACAAACGAGGTCTCAATTTCATAAGTCTTTGGGAAAACGACCCGGTAATCACTTACCGGTTAAACGTGTGATATTTTTGTGTAGATTTTTACTTTAAATCTTTGTCCTCAAGGATTTTTAGTAATTTCTTTATACTTTGGATATTATTACGTATATATACTTGAGACGTATCAAGTTTTTGGCGCCGCTTCCGGGGATTTGTGATTAAGATTCATTCGTTTGCATTTGTCGATCGTGATTTGGAGAACCTTTCATCTTCGAAAGTTACTCTTTTAAATCAAAAATACAAAAAAATTATAAAATATAAAAAGTAAAAAATATTTTTCTTTTCTCTTTAGTATAAGCAGAAGTTAAACAAATAAAAAAAATACAAAAATATTTGCTCTTCCGGATTTTTTGATTTTTATTTTGTTCTATTAATTACTAAAATACACATCAATTTAATTCTCTTACTAGAGAATTTGTGAATATTCCATCAATAAGTTCCCGAACTTAAGATTTAAAAATTTACCGTCAGGCGCACCTCTTTTGTGAAATAAGCTATTAGGAGGGTTGTTCCACGGAACTACGACCCGAAGGGACAAACGTTTTTAAGGAGATTCGCTCCCACTACGTCCCCCGTTTGTAAATTTTACTTAAGGGAGTACCCTAAGTTTGTTGATTATTCGGTAAACAAATTTTTTTTTCTTTTCTCATTTCTTTTATCATTTTTGTTTTCTTAGTACATGCGCACTAGAAATTCCAATTTTCCAAATAATTCGAACGTAACCATTCTGGGACGTCGAAATAGAGGACGTGCTCTAAACATAGTTAAACTCGAGCTTCGTATTATCGTTGAAGTTGCACCAATGGCGGAACGTACAATGGAAGAGCTACTCCGTGCACCCACGGAAGGGTATAGAGAAGCTATCGTTTTACCGGAAATTAATGCGGATCATTTTGAGATTAAAACGAATTTGTTACAACTAGTTCAAGCTAACCCGTTTCACGGATATGAGAGGGAAAATCCCCACGCTCATATTAATAGTTTCAAAAGGATTACCTCGACTTTACGATTTAGGGATGTGCCGAATGATGTTATTAAGCTTATGATGTTTCCATACTCACTCGAGGGGGCCGCTAAAGTTTGGTACGAGAAAGAACCACCTAATTCTATCTTGACTTGGGAGGATCTCGTAACCAAATTTGTGAATCAATTTTTCCCTCCTTCGAAAACCACTCACTTAAAGAATGAAATTTCTCGTTTTACACAAAAATTCGAGGAAACTTTTAGTGAAGCATGGGAACGATTTAAGGAAATGCTTAGAGCTTGTCCTCACCACAGGTTTACGGAGTTAACTCAAGTTGATACCTTCTATAATGGTTTATACGAGAATGATCAAGACTCCTTAAATGCCACGGCGGGTGGAAATCTTTTGAGTAAGATGACTAGAGAGGCTTTGAACATAATTGAGAATAAATCAAAAGTTTGTTATTCACATAATAAATCGAATGTTTCTAGGATGAATACGACTTCTAGGGAAAGTGTTAGTAAAATAGATGAGAGAATTGATAAGCTTGCGGATCAACTTTCGACCTTAGTTGAGATGTTTCTAAAAACGTTGTCACTCCCGCTCCGGTTAAAGCGGTTGAGGAAATTTGTGTTACTTGTAGTGGGCCTCATGCTTGGTACAATTGTCCTAATACCTATAACAATCAAGCTAGTATTTGTGCGGCAACGGGTACTTACAATCAAGTTAATCCTCTGAATAGTGTTAGTAATCAAATGGCACCACCTGGTTTTGCTCCGGTGCAAAACAATGGTCAAAATTGGTTTAATCAAAATCAAGGTCAAGGGAATAGTTTTAATTGGGGAAATATATTTCATGGTAATCAAGGTTTTCAAGTTCAAAATAATCATGCTCAAAATTTTCAAAATCAAGGATTTCAAAACCAACCTTTTCAAGTTCCTAATAATCAAGTTCAACAAGAGTTTTCAAGTTACAAGAGAACTAATGATCAAATGATGAGAAACATGTAAAATCAAATCAACTCGTTAAAAGGAAAAGTTAAGAATGAAATTTAAAACACGATGAAGACTCAACAAGCCGTCTTGATTTATCAACAAAATGTTTTTCAAACTAACTTGCAAAATTTCTTAAGTGGATTCTTTCAAAACCAAGCCTCAACTTCTGGTACTCTTCTGAGTAATACCCTTCCAAACCCGAAGGGTGAGATGAAAGCAATCACTACTCGAAGTGGTGTTGCTTACGAGGGACCCTCAATTCCTACTAATCATTCTCCTAAAAAGGTAGTGGAACGAGAAAGCAAAGAGACAACAGATAAGGAGCAATCTAATTTCCAAGGAAGTACCGCTCACATCCCACCTACGGTTAACCCCATTCTAATTCTGGAACCCGATGTTCCAAAGACTTTACCTAAGCTGAATATTCCATATCCTTCGCGACGTAATGATCAAAAGTCCCATGACAAAGCTTCGAATCAAATGGAGAAGATCTTTCAAATCTTTTAAGATTTGCGCTTCGACATTAGCTTCGCGGATGCTTTACTTTTGATGCCAAGATTTGCTCCTACGATTAAGAATTTGCTAATGAATAAGTAAAAGTTGCTTGAATTAGCTAAGATACCATTGAACGAGAATTGCTTGGCGATGCTCCTCAAAAAGCTTCCCTAAAAGCTTGGAGATCCCTGCAAATTTCTTATTCCATGTAATTTCCCGAGAATGGATGTATGTCACGCCTTGGCCGATCTTGGCGCGAGCATAAATCTTATGCCCCTTTCCATTTGGAAAAAGTTATCCTTACCCGAACTTACACCAACTCGGATGACTTTAGAATTAGCGGATCGATCCATTACTCGTCCTAAAGGAGTAGCCGAAGATGTTTTTGTCAAAGTTGGGAGTTTTCACTTTCCTACTAATTTTATTGTTGTTGATTTTGAAGCCGATCCTCGAGTTCCTCTCATATTTAGGAGACTCTTTTTAAGGACCAATCGTGCTTTAATTGATGTGTACGAAGGAGAACTTATTTTAAGGGACGGGGATGAACGATTAATTTTTCATGTCGATAAGCATCCTCAAAAGCATGCAAAAGAGTCGATTAATATAATTAATTTCATTGAGGATGGTTTTAGAGAAGTTTTAAGATTGAAGAAATCAAATCATTTTTCAAGTGGCAGTACCACTCCATTTTCTGACTCTCGTCCTAATTTCACATCTTTTGAGACTAGCGATTCTCTTCTTGAGGAGTTCGCCGATGAACTCGCTTTTCTTGACCCATTTCCATCAGGAAATGTGGATGTTGATGTTGAAGCCGAACTTAGAGAAATTGAATTGTTGTTTAACCGTGATCCATCAACAAATTTTTCACCTAGGATTACGTTTGATCCTAATCCCAAAAGGTTTACCAACGAACCTTCTCTAGTTTTTACTCTCCACAGGGAGTATGATATGAGTGGTAATGTGCCCGATTCTCAAACAATTAATTTTTGTCGCACATTGTCTTATTCTTTTTAACCAACTTTTTTCCCTTTCCCCACTCTTTTCAATCCTCTTTTCGATGATTCTGCTTCTAGTAATGATGAGTCAAGTCATGAGGAGGTTGCTCACGAAATGAGTTTTATAACTTATTCAAACCCTCTTTTTGATCTTAACGAGGAAATCATTTCTAGTGAGTTTAATCTAATTCATAATAAAGTTCTCGATTCTATTTAGAAGAATGATCATTTTGATGCCAAATCTTATCTTCCTGAATTACCTCTCAATCATGATACTTTGATAGTTTTCTCTCCTAGAAATGATCCTCTCCACCATGAGTTCGCCGGTGAAATCATAACACCTCCTTCAAGAATTGCTAGAGAGCACGAGGAATATATTAGTCGAATGTGGTTACTATGCGGAAATTCATCTTCTCGGTCGCTGGAAAATTTTCATGCTAGTCCAAATACGATCATCGAGTCTCTTCCCATATTTCCTATTCCCGTTCAGGATAGTAGTGAATTCGATAGGGAGAGATCGATATATTCTGGTACCAGTGACTGTACCGCCAGAAATTAAGAGAGATGATTACGATTCAAAAGATGACGAAAATTCAACCGTTGATGAGCCAATTTTACTTCATACACCTTTTCTCGATGAAGATGAGTGTTTCAACCTAGGAGGCGATAATGATGATATCGATGCTTTTCTAGCTATCGAAGTTCCTATGTATATTGAGGAAGGATACTATGACTCGGATGGAGAGTATTTATTATTTCTTAAGAGTTTGCTTATTGATGACACCACCCTCAATCTCTTCTCTGAGGTGTTAATTTCGATCTGAACCACAATGCTTAAGGCAGATTCGAACTTTGATACTTTGAAAAATATGGTTAAAACTTTTGATCACGGGATCTGGGAGAAAACTTTTTCTCATCATTTCTCATGTGGGAGTCTTATCACTAAGGGGGGGGACCACATTATCTTTCTTCAAAATTGTTGTCCAAATCTTTTTAATCTCATTGTGAACTTTCTTTTCTCTTTCGGGAGTGAAGACACCATTTTTGACCCTGGCATCTTCGCTTTTCATTTTTCTTCTCAAGAGCCGGTGGCAGTTAAATGTTCAAATGAATTTTGTTTTTCAACTTGTTTCATCCCCAAGGACGAATGAATTCGGGGATCGAGTCAAGCTATGTGACTCGATTACTAAAAACAAAGCGCTTCGTGGGAGGCACCCCATGCTTATCCTTCTATTTTCTTTCTTATTTCTATTGTGATAAGAGGAGGCTTGTACTCTTCCGATCCTTGTTGTTTGTGCTTGAGATTGTTTGTAGGATGGACCCAAAAATCTTAAAGACTCTCGTGTTCGGTGTTTTGTCCCTGTCCACTTGAGCTTCCTAGCCTTTGCTTGCCATTAGTTTGGGGAAATCTGATATCCTAGATTATTATCGACTAATATTTATCTTTTAGCATACTTGATAAACGGCTTAAGATTTTTGTGATACTCTCTTCATGCTTGGATTATGCATTCGACTTTTTGAGTTCTAGTATGGGGTTTTGAGCCTTAGGCTAGGAAACATTGAGGACAATGTTTAATTTTAGTATGGGGTAGTGTATCTTTGAAATTATCTGACCTACCTTTAACCGTTGTTCTAACGTACCCCGTTTTAATTTATTTTTTTAAATGAAAAAATTTAAAAATTTTCAATAATAAAATAAGTGTTTTGTCACAATTTTGACTTTCCTGCTGGGTAGAATAAGAATAAATTTTGACTCGATCGAGCGAGTTGAGTTCTAGCTTGTTCCTTAACTTTTAGGCTAAGCGTTCGCGAATATTCGCGAAGAACGAAAAATAATAGAGTTAAGTATGAGTTGGATGCTAAACAAGGATTATTTGGAAATCTTAAGAGCTCATGTATGTAATTTGTGGCTTTTTCTCCCATAAGCTCCTAACCGGATTAATAATACGTGCTATTTTTGGAGATTAAACTTAAATCAACAATTTTTATGTAGTATATAGCAAAAATTTTAGTCTTAGTTCAAACTTATACTTGAATTTTTTAAAAAGAAGTCTTCTCTATATAAAGTAATATAAAAAAAATAATGAATAATAAACTGTGGGCTGATAAAAGTTTGCTGCATCTTGCCGGCTCACAACCGATGTTACAGCCTTCTAAAGAAAGCCCATAGTAAGAATAAAAATCCGAGACTGATAAAAGTTTGCTGCATCTTGCCGGCTCACAACCGATGTTGCAGCCTTCTAAAAGGTCGAGGGTTACAATTGCATAAATGTTATGTTTAATATTAAGTTTGAATTAATAAATAGATCTCTTTTTGTTAAATTTAAATATGCTTTTGAACTTTGACTATTTCATTTTAAGTTTTTAAATAAGCTATGTATATACGGGAAACCTGAGAGTTTTTGAAACCTAAGGTCCGTGAGTCCCGATACTAGTCTCTGTGGGGTGTCAAAAGCCTGGTCACTTAGCCGCAAGGTTGGGATGTGCCGAGATGAAAGTCGCTACATGGGATGATCTCGCCTTCAAACTCATTATTCTCAGGAGGAACGTGAAGCATAGAATTTTGTAGAATGTTGATCCATGGTTGAAATTCAAAATAGCACATTCACCTAAGATATAATAATTATCGGGAGTGAAAAGTTCACAAGTTGCAAATATGAGTAGTGTTAGCATTTTAACTGATATTTAGCGGTGATTTCGTTTTAAGCTTGGTTTGGAGCAAGTGAAAAGTCGGGGACGATGAATTTATCCTTTTTGGGGCATTCTCGGATCGAAATGCATCTTGTTCTATGATCCCTAACGGTTATGAAAATAACGAAAGTCGGAATATTCTAGTTAGTTGCTAAAAAAAGAATGGAAAAAGTTTTGAAAATGGGAAAATTGGGTGTTTTAAAACTTGTGATTTCTAAACTCTCCCCACAAAAGTCTTTGCTACTTTTCAAAGATTTAGTTTGGGGAAGTTTTGAGGTATTTGGTTTTAGAGCATATAATATTGCGTGAGGACACGACAATCACTTAGTTTGGGGAATTTTGATATGTGAGAAATCACATATCCTTTTTATACCAAAAATGGCCTTAAAATGAACAAATTGTGCAAATTATGCTTGTATATTGCTTGTTTTGTCATTTGTGATGTGTAGGTACGGATATTGCAAAAATCACAAGAAAACGGTCAAAACTGGACAAACACGGACACGGGAATGGAAAGAGTGCACAAGAGCCAGGAGTTTGATAGCAAAAAGGTCAAATAGTCAACCATGGTCAACAATGGTCAACTCACAAAAGACAAAAACCCTCAAAATAGGAGCACGATGACGGAAAGATCGTGAGAGTCAAGAAAGACAAAGGTCAAGTCTACAAATAAAGTGTCAAAGTAAAAGTCAACCCCGGGATGAGGCATCGGAAAGAGCATCGAAAACCGAACCGACAAACTAAATTGCAAAAATGGGCCCACCCGTACCCACATAGGGGGCCCTGGGACAGCACACTTATACTTTATAAACACTTAAAGCATAAATAAAAAAAGCCAAGCTCTAATTTTTATACACCCGGCCCTACCATTAGAGAGCCCAACACCACACCCTTTTATATCCCGATTATTCTCTACTCATCTTCCTTTAAACTTAACCTCGTTAGTTCCCTAAAAGCTAACGGTCCCATCTATAACTAAAAGGGCAAATATGGAAACACAAAGGGCAAAGTTGCCTAATATACGCATATTTATATAAGTTGGTGGGACTAAGGTGTGTCCAATCCACTAAAACCTATACCCTGCAACAAATCAATACAAACAGAACATCCCTTTTTCCCGCTCCCACCTCCATTGTTATTATTTACCTCCCACCTCCAAAATTACACTTACCCCATGGTTAAACCCACTTAAAAACCCTTTCTAGAAGCCAGAATGATGCAAGGAATGGACGTCTTGGGCTTGAAACGTTGCAATCCAAGGCAATCATTGGGAATGATTGCTGTGGACACTCATTCAAGGTGTGATGGATGTAAAGATGCACAAGTGAGAATAGAAGGCCAAGATGAAGCTCCCAATCCTTTCACACAAGAAAATCCAGCTAAAGTTCCTAGAAGCACTATCCATGCTTATAAATAGTGGGCTTATCCTTGAAGAAAGGGCTTCTCTTTTTCGTGTAATTATTACTTTAGTTTTTATGATTTTATGCTTTGTATTTCATTTCCTTTTGTAAGTTTTAAGTTAATGAAAAAAGTTTGTGTGTTGTGTTTTTAGTTTCGTGTTTGATCATTGATATATAACCTGGTTAAGCTTTAAAAAGGCTATTGAAAACAACTTATGGATCTTACCTAAAAAGCTTCACTTAGTTTTTTGTTTGACTTGAAATCTAACTTATTTTACTGTTTTATCACTTTCTTTTTACGTTTTAATCATAAAAATCTAATAAATACCAAAAAAAAATATAAAGTATTATCTCATGGAGCATGTGTATTGTGGGTATGGCCATGGGTTTAGGCTTAATGTGGATAAGCTGTAGGATTGTAATAAGTTGTTTTGTGTCTTGAAATTATAAGAACAAAAGGATGCCCGGCGCATACGCCGTACCGCGCAGAGATTCGAACTTCGAGAGGGTGTCCTTTATCGACGTTCGTTCCTACAGCCATGGCTCCGGTGCGTTGGACCTATTCAGGCAGACTATGTGCTCCGCGAGATCCATGCGGGTTCATGCAGCATGCACTCCGGACCACGTTCTGTGGTGGCGAGAGCCTTACGGTCTGGGTACTACTGGCCCACCATGCACCGCGACGCGCGCGACATGATCAGGAAATGTAAGGATTGCCAAGTACATAGACCAATCCCGCGCCAACCACAACAGGAGCTAACACCTATCACCTCACCATGGCCATTCCACAAGTGGGGTATCGACATCGCTGGCCCCTTCCCCGTTGCAGCGGGAGGATTGAAATTCCTTATCGTGGCCATAGACTACTTTACTAAATGGATTGAGGCGAAAGCGGTCGCCACAATCACAGGGAATCAGGTAAAACGATTTGTCTGGGATAACATTGTGTGCCGTTTTGGATTACCTGGCGAAATAGTGTCGGACAACGGAAAACAATTCTGTGATAACCCGTTCAAAGACTGGTGCTCGAGATTAAGCATTACACAGCGTTTTGCGTCGGTTAAACATCCACAGACCAATGGTTTGGTTGAGCGAGCAAATCGAAGTCTAGGAGAAGGAATCAAAGCGCGCCTGGATAGACACAAAGGCAGGTGGGTAGAGGAGTTATCACATGTCTTGTGGGCACATCGCACAACAATAAAAGTTAGCACAGGGGACACCCCCTTCTCTCTTGTCTATGGGACGGAAGCCGTTATACCAGCCGAAATTGGAATGCCAACTATTCGTACCGCGGAGGTCAATATCACAACCAATGACGACGAGCGACGTATAGATTTAGACATATTGGAGGAAAGGCGCGAACAAGCAGCCATACGTGAGGAGAAAGCGAAGTTAAAAATGAAGGCATACTACGACGCTAAAGTTCGAGGAGTCTCATTTAGACCAGGGGACTTCGTGTATCGTGCTAATGACGCGAGCCACGCGGAAGACACAGGAAAGCTGGGACCAAAGTGGGAAGGACCCTACGAGGTTACGGAAGCACTTGGAAAAGGAGCGTACAAGCTGCGTGACATGGATGGGCGTGAGTTGCCCCGCACGTGGAATATCTGCAATCTCAAGAAATGCTATCTTTAGTGAAGTGCTTACTGGGTATATGCGTATTTTTTTTTAAGACACATGTTTTTTGTTTTTCTTTATTTCTGCAAGTATTAATTACACGTCGCGGTTTCTAGCTAACTCCGCGGCGCACTTCACTTTACACGCTTATTGTGAGTCTCTATTTATGTCTCAATACTGTTGTTACATTATTTTGTGCCTACGCGGCGTGCATGCACCTAATAACCCCACGATGGGAAAAGGATGAGTAAACCTACTAAATGACTCGTTGAGTAAGAGGGTTGCAAACCCATCAACATCGGATCATGAGTCCTTGTTAAACACCTTTCTCTCAAGACGTTGGAGTCAGTTTATGCGCGCATTCCACGATGGATACGCAGCAGCGCACACGGTGCACGTTTAACAAATTAGGAGTCAAAACTTTTGACTTCTTGATATGGTATTCGCGGTACGCCGCATGTAATTGTAATGTCAACCCATACATATAAACTTAGCATATTTTGCAGTCATGAACTTTGTAATGACTATGTTCACAACAATTTGACAAATGGCACATCATAAACAAGCCTTTCATGCAAAGGCAACTAATTATGCACAAACATTTTGTCAACTTTTATAACTAATATTGTGCGCGTACAATCGCATAAGTCACAATAACATGCGACCCATACTATGGGTCCAAAAGGATAGCTTTTACACAAGAACCACGAGTTCACTTAATCAACATTTACTAATATACACAAAAAACGACAAGTTTACACAAGGAAGAACAACCTAGATGCTGTGACAACGACTTTGCTCGGACCTACCCACTTGGTAGGCCGCATCCCCAGCCTCCTCAAGCTTCCCCAGGAGCTCACTATCCTTAGGTGACACAGTCGCCACGCTAACTGGTACTCCATCCGAACGGGGGAGGTGCGCAGCACCAACACCACATAAGATAGCCTTACCCTTCACCCCTTTCTTCTTCGCCAGCCTTATGGCATGGGCCTCCAAAGACTCCTTCAACGGGACCTCCTTCTCAAGTGCGAAAGGATTCAGGATGTCACGAGCGCGCCGCTTCGGAAAATGAATACCCACTCCGTTTTGTACCAAGCAGGTATGGGTAGAGACAGTGCGAGCGCGAACAAATGAAAACTGTTGGATTTGAACAGATGCCAAGCAGCGCTAATCTAACCGCAGAATTGAGGATATCTTTTGAGCCTTGTCACCTATGCATGCAATTGGAAATATGAAGAAGATAGTGGTATCAAGATGTTTGCACATAATATAACAATCGAAGGGGCAACACGATGATTGCAAACTCAAAGAACCGTGTGTATACCCCCCACCACCTTCCCCCCACGGGAAATCCGCTATACACCGGCATCCGCAGCCCGCACTTCCGTGTGCAGTGCGGATGGATGTAATACTCAATTGAACCGTCACGAAGTTCCTCATCTGTTATTTTCCGAAGTAAAATCAGTAAGTTTCAACACCATGATATGTAATCAAGGTTTGGTGGTGCGCACCAAGACGCTATTACCTGTATCTGCTCTTGAGATTGATTAATGGAACCCAGCTTTATCAAATGGGGGACGAGTTTTTTTGTTTTCTACTGTGGCATAACCAGTAAAATAAAGGCGTCCTTTATATAGGAGCAAGAGTTGATACTTGACACAGACGATCCGATAAGGAACACGTGTCCCCCACTTGTCCTAATCGTGTGGTAAGGGGTATACAACCTATGAGCTGTGTTCTAGCTAACCCTCACTCAGCTGAATACGAATCGGCTTCTTGCAATTTTAAATTGACTGGATTCATGTTTTGGCGGGACAATTTTCTTGAATCTTCCTCGAAACGCATTAGGAATTTTTGTCACACCTATTTGTAGTCAAGAACATCCCTCCCTTACCACGCATACTAGACTGTGGAGACATATGATGACGTATAGTCTGAACATCGGTCATGAACCTGACCCACGAATACTATTTATACCTGAACCCATGCGAAAGGGCCCCATAGCGACACCAATACAGACTTCCAAGGCCCAAACGATACTGCCTACGGGGAAGCCCATAACATATGGGCTATCCACCGACAAGGATATAGGCCCAAGAGGACCAACTGGCGCACACGCGCGCAGGTATTTATAACATCCGTTACGAACGAGATACGATCAGGTAGAAGGGGCCCCACTAGTTATTAAAATAAAACGCGAAGATGAGGCAAGGCCCACTGGTTATTCACCTAATTAAATAGGGAAACGCACGCGACCCATTATGTTAACTTGGTTATAATATAAGATAGGCCACCCTAGGCCTCATCCAAGGTTTAACGACTCTCACAACCCAAAATATTCTACTAAACGGGAATTTTATTCGAGCCTATGGGGATGCATGTGTTAATACGTAAAACAATAATATTAATATATTAAATGTAATATATTAATTAGTGATTAAGTATAAGGACCGTTATGTAAATACGGAGAAAAGGAAAGTGTGAGAAATCTCCTCTCTTTCCTTATCTGATCAGTTTCCTAATTCTAAAAGGAGGTGGAATAGCTTAACTTGCAAGCCAAGTTTTATGTGCCTATATAATGAATCATAAATTCATTATTTAGTTACACATTCACAAAGCTAGAAAATTATCCTTAATTTTCCTCTCTTCTTTCTCCTTTGATCGATCGATGAATAAACCCACAAAGGGTTTTGGGTTTTGTTTATTTAGGTTGATCGAGCTATAAAACCACAAAGGGTTTTGGGTTTTGTTGATTGTCAAGAATCGGGAGATCGTTTGCTTAATCACTACTAGTACTAGCATACATTATTGTTTGCTACGAACGTATTGTGCGTGTCGATATAGAGGGATCATACTTTTGATCCTAATGGTTTTCGCATGGTATTTATATTATACACACGCGTATATTCAAGATGGTGTATTCGTTAATTGCTAAAAGGTACGCGTTCTAGATCTCTTTGTTAATTACATATTCTATACGTGTTTATGTTTTCCGTTGCGTACTCATGATAGATTAAAGATTAATTAGTTGTAAAAACCCAACACAATCATGATCAGTGAACACCTGATCAGCCAATCCTTTGCTTTTCTTCCCTGTAGAGACTTGGTCAGCAATAGATTTGTCCAGAATCATCCAGTCGTCTTTCGACTACAAATACCAATTGAGACATGTAATGAATAAAAAAAATGCAGACAAAAAGTTACAGTCGACCAAGTCACCAAAACGTAGCAACCCATTTCGACCCAAAAAACCATATTCAACCGCCCATACTGGCACATAAATGCAATAATGAAGAGCTGAGCTAACCTGAGAAGGAAGAGGTGCTTGGCTTCTCTTTGCTACTTGCATTTGGATGTAGTACTCTTTGAACTCACTGGGACAATTCCGAACAAACTCAACCATGTCCTCTTCATCACGCCACACAAAGATAGTATGTTTCTCAGGAGAGTAATGAGCTTTCGCTTGATTAAGATAGACAGAACATAACTAATGTGAAAAAATGCTAAAAGAGTAGTTGCAACTTGCAAGTAGAATATCAAAGTATACTGTTGAGGGTGGTAGATGTTTAAATTATTTTTAAAACACAACTTTAATTAAGATACATTTGGAACACCAAAGTATTCGAGACTTCTGGAACACCAAAGTTTTCCTTTTGTCTCTTTTATCAAAGTTTTACACCAAATGACTCACTCGAAACATTTGTTCCATCAAATTACATAAATAGTAGCTCAGTTATTTCCATGAACACTACAAAATGCTATAAAAAACATTTTCAAATGGTTGGTGAAAAAAATGAAATTCAAATCCCATACCAATGATTTTCACTAGGTCCGAACTATCACTTTACAGTTTTCTAACATGTCAGTGTTACAATACAAATAATGATATTTTTTGTACCACTGAATCACTGATGACGTATAAATGAATAAACTCTAGATTAAATCCGTAGATAACAATACCTAACGAAAAAGAAATTGTGTTGATGAAATCTTGATATAAGATCTTTAAGAAAAAAAGTAATTTTGCAAACTTTGAATGACAAATTGCGATGATCCACATATCAAAATGATTACATAATGACAAAAATAAGATGGTTTTTAACGCATGGGGGGGGGGGGGGGGGGGGTGGGGGGGGGGGGGAGTTCAATATATTATGAAGAAAAGTGACGCAAATGTAAAGTACCTAAATATAGAGCTTCTTCCAAGCATGATCACGCAACTTTTTAGTTGGTGGCAGGATACCCCATCGCATGCAGTACCTAGAACGAGGGAAGATTTTAGGAATTAGTGATAAACCAAAAAGCAAGTGAGCCGCAAATAAGAGAAAAATAATAATAAGAAAAAAAGAAATTACTGACAAGTGTCGGATTCATTAGAAGATGCAAAATTTAAGAATCTACAGACGGATGAGCAGGAAACAAGATCCTGACATTTGACAAGATGGGGATGAGATATAATAAAAGATAGTAGATGATACTGTAATAATAAAAAGTACGTAAGAAGGAACCATCGATCAAACTCATTATACAGCTTTGATTCTCGTTTTTGCAGTGAGAGTTCTGAACCTTCGATAAGCAATTTCTCATATCTCCTTAGCAACTGTGTGATGATTCACAAGAATGTAAATATCTGGTGGTAAACCCTGAAGAACGATGTTTGTTGGTCTTATGTCACATGCTTCACGTATCTTCTCTTCATCAGTGAGATCATCTATAGTTCTAACTCTTGTTGAAGCAGGTGTGGTTGGAGTGGCTAGGATATCAATCGTTCCAAACTGAAATGGCCCATTTTGGACTGAGTGAAGAAATTTTTTCCCGTGTTCCTTACCTTGTATGTAAAGAAGCATACTACTCTGCCATGAATCATACTGACTCCTCTCGAGCATAGGAGGGCGGTTATCAGCTCCCGCAGCAATAACATTCTCAACCATAGTAGACATGGTTGATATAATGAATTGATTGATGTGTGAAATGATATTACAGATTCGTTTCAATGATTAGTGAGAGTTGTGTTATTTTGTTGTTGTTTTAAGTGTTTATGAATTATTTTTGTTGCAATTTAAGTTTTTAAATTCGTTTAAGTAAAAATGATCAAATCGCCTCAAGAAAGTAATCAAATCGCCTAATGAAAGTGATCAAATCGCCTGACTATAATGATCAAATCGCTTGACGATATTGATCAAATCGCCTAAAAAGTAAACTCAAATCGCGGGATAAACTGAGCCATACCGCGTGATAGTTGAGCTCAAACCGCTGGATTAAGTTACTCAAATCGCCTGATATCACTGATAAAATCGCCTGAATTGGATTACTCAAATCGCATGAGCACTTAGTCAAATCGCATAAATTCTATTACTCAAATCGCCTGATCACTTAGTCAAATCGCTTGAATTCTATTACTCAAACCGCCTAACTTACTATCAAATCGCCTGAATTCTATTACTTAAATCGCCTGACTTACTATCAAACCGCGTGAAATCATAACTCAAATCGCCTCATTTCAAGAGGTCAAACCGCCTGATTACCTGATCAAACCGCCTGATTTAGTATCAAACCGCGGTCTTCAAGTATCAAATCGCCTGGAAGAAGATGGTCAAATCGCAGCTAGAACTAGATCAAATCGCGGGAATGATGAAAAATACCAAACGAGTACAAACACTAAAGAAACACCTAAAAACCATAATTTTTAACGTTTTTACTTGAATTGTTTTGCACAACTAAGTATCCCTAAGCTATATCTAGCATAAAAACGATAACTTTAACATTTTTATCATCAAAATTTTGATTATTAAAGTTTTCATGTATTTAGCCTAAAAACACAAAGTTTTCTAGATTTTTGCAAGTAAAAAGCACACAATCAACACATAATCATCTCATGACTCCTGATACCAATTGTAAAATAGATATCATTCACACACAAAGAGGATTAAACCAAGATTCTAGAAAGAGAGAGAGATGGTTAGCTTTCTAGAAAGAGAAACATAGAATGTCATATGAATAATAGAAAACCAACACCCTCTCCATTTGTGGAGAGGGTATTTATACATGAGTTGGGGCGTGGCTATCCATGGATAGTCCATGGGTCGGCCCGTTCCCTTACTTAACTATTACACGTTTATACTACGAGCTAAGAACTAATACACTGGAAGTGGTCGAGCCTTTTCTAGATTCCTAACAAGTTCGAATGTGTTTAAGTATATAAGGTGTTAGTTCAAAGGTAGTGAGTGTATTGGGGAAGTTGTGCATGCATGCATATAATATAGTGCAAGTTTAAACGACTTACGCAAAAGTTGTAAAACCGAATGCATATGACATGTAAATCATGCTCATGAGAATGATAATATACTTGCATAATGTAGACTAAACTTAGTCTAGAGGCGAAACATGTTCAAAGATGTTTCTCGTTATACGCGAGATAACCTAACGGTTATACATAAAGTCAAGTTTCATGTGTTCAAATTAAAGCGTTTCAAGTTTATAAATAAATGTTAACCCAAAATTGTCAGTTGTTACACATCACCTTCTTCATCTCATCATACTTCAATTTTTAATTATTTTAGAAAATATTTTTAAAAAACAAAATACAAAAATATTAAACATAGACAAACAAAATACAAAATTAGAAAATTTCAAAAATAAAATACAAAAGTATAAAATTTCAAAAATACCAAAAAGAATCTTCTCAGCATGTCTCTCAGAATCGACACTATTTACCTACCTATAAATGTCGTTCAATAATGACATGGTGTGTAAATAAAGTTCGAGTGAGAGTTCTACAAATGTTTTAAAATATGTCATTTCTATTTTCTGAATGGCTTACAGTTACTTCAGACTGTAACCCATACAAGGAAAGTGTATCTTTAAAGATAACTTATCCTAACAACGAGAAGAACAATCTTCTCGGTCTTGAGCTAGTTATACAAAACATTCAAATTTTTGAGCTCATGACAATGGCTTATAATCAATTCAGATTGAAATCCGGACCCAAATGTCACAATGGAGTGTACGCTTCAATGCGCTTTTCCTAAAAGAAAGAAGATAAATCTTCTAAAGTGGTTTTTAAAACCGTTGAACATAATTTTTCAAAATTTCTCAAAAGATTTTTCTAAATCTTTTAAAATTATGTGTTGAACACTCCTTATCTAACAAAAATTTTAAGTGGATCAATTATTTTAATAAGTGGTTTAATTGTCTCAAAATGTCATAATTAGTGGATCAATTTTTGATGGACAGCTTTTAAAACCAAAAAGCATTTAATGTTTGTAGATACATCTCATAAAAGTCAAATATTTATGTATCCAAAACATCTAGTGTGATTATAAAATGGTGTATTAAGTGATATTTCAAAGTCAGTTCACAACATGCACTATGCATAGGGTATTTCTAATATTCTCGCGTTTATTTTTTGATAGCGTCCACTGGTGAAAGGTCTAACATACTAGTATCCTTACTACGTGTGTTATATCCGAGGCATCTTAACTCTCTACCTCAACATATTTGTGGTTTCATACTATTTATGTGGTGCTATATTTATTAAATGGTGTCACACATATATTGTTGAGGGGGACCAATCAGAAAAATGTTCTATAATTCATGCTGAATAAGCATTTTTCTCCCCACACGCATTTCAGAAAATGCCATTTTAATCAATTGGTATCTAAAATACTAAAAGACTTATTATTTTGTATAAGTAGAGAAAATGTGATTAAAATGTAATCAAGAAAATGTGATCATTTTGAGACTCAATTGCACACTCTTACCTTCATGTGCAAAACAATTTTGATATCGATGCACGTGTGTAGGGGGAGTTTTATAAAGATAAAACTCTCAAAATGTTAAAATGTTTTGATTTATATCATAAACACTTTTATTGCTTTTTAAATGGTTTTATGGTTACGATCTTAATGCCTAAACAACCTACTAATTCACGACGGATCGATGAAGTCAAAAGGTGGTTAAGGTTAGGCATTAGTCCTATGATCCAACCACAACCAAAGGGATCTACCTATGGACACTCCATAGTTAGAAATAGCAGTCCTTAGGTATGATTTGGAGATGAATGGGAAAATGGAATAATGTTGACTACGACATGAGCTAGCACCGTAACAATCACAACATGGTGTTAGTGAAGACGTATTAGTAAAGATTGACGGGGTTGCAGAATGAAAAAGAAATCTTATGATAAAAGGGTCAAAAGAAAGAAGCCATCCATACACATTAGGCAGAAACCAAGTCAATACATAATCTACCAGAATTACAAAGATGATGTCTGGTATTGAAGATAGACATCATGGACTTAGTGATGCAATGCATAACTCTTCCCAGCTACTCAAGTTTCTCTTAACAAAATCTTGTTTCATTTATCACGGAGAACAACATGTTATCTATTGACTTCTCACTCTGAGAATGTTGATATTGAAAAGGTGGCATGCTTCTCCAGCCTCTGATCACTAAAACCAAAGTTCACAAATCGAGTCTAGAGCCAAAAGAGATCAAAATATAAATCACGTTAGGACACAATTTCAATACACTTGTTGTTTATCTAATAAGAACAAAAGTGGTAATAAAGAGTCATTTGCATTATCATCAGATCTTGCCAGAACATTTAGAGTGATACTCTTTAGTATTTTACAATGACGAATGTAAATCCTTCTAGTGTCAACATCAAACAAAACTGTGGTGGGTGTTATAGGAGATCTTGTAAAAGATAAAACATGTGATAACTAGAAATCCAATGTGACCCAGGTTATGAGAATTGACGAGAAACACCTAAAATTGTTGTTGTCTACCTCACAGTTTGCAATAATGATTCACATATATTCGTCTATTATCCTTACTTGTACGAGAATCTGGATTTAGGAATAGTTATGGAATATCGAAAAGCTTTGTTAGCGTCTCTAGACGTGTCAGCTTTAGATAAACTACACTTCAAGATGGAAAGCCTATCAAGGATATTCATTCATGAATCGAATGCTGATGACACAAGTACAATATTTATACTGTAAAACGGTCCTCACGAAACCGGAGGTTAAAGTTACCGAAACTCGACATGTGAACAAGACACTCGTCC
Source organism: Tanacetum coccineum (assembly GCA_026074375.1). Classification (NCBI taxonomy): domain Eukaryota; kingdom Viridiplantae; phylum Streptophyta; class Magnoliopsida; order Asterales; family Asteraceae; genus Tanacetum; species Tanacetum coccineum. The sequence continues at coordinate 20,552 of BQNB010048154.1, forward strand.
ATATCCGTTGCTTTATAGTCAACCCTTATAGATGCAGGTATTAATGATGGTGTAACCACCTCATTCCAACTCTATCATGTTCATAGCCACATGTTCATACTCAAGCTTCAAAGATTCAAAAGACAAAGATGAAAGCTAAGATCAAACAAAGATACACTTCCGCAACTTTGATAATCAAGAACTTCCTCAAAGATCGCTTCTTTAGGGGAGATTGTTAGCCTTAAAATATTAAGTCTAACAAGGAAAGTCACGGTCATTCTAGATATGGTTGGTCTTTACGTCTTATGTATCTTTGTATGTCATGTAATAGGCTAGTCATGGCCCGGGCTCGAGGTTGGCTAATATTGTATACGTTGTCGGTCTAAAGCCCAACCAAAGCCGAGTTTGACTCATCCTCTTCTTAACCTATGTGCTCCTTATTCCTTGAGACTCTTTATATACCCCTCTCCTTATGTGGAGAGGGGGTTAGTGTTTTGGATTCTTTTCTCCATTAAGCTAATACATACTCCTTCTCTTTCTCTCTAACTTTCTCTCAATAGAATTCTTCTCTTAATTCTTGGTTTCTAAGTGTGAAATGATATAGTTTTGGAATAACATGAATGCTTAAGTAACAATTCTTAAAATAAAATATACTAAATGAGCAATATATATGGGATAAATGATACATAAAATATGAAAGCTTCTATTTTACGAATATGAGATCTCAAGTGAAATCCCAAATCATCAACACCAAAAATTACGATTGATCATCATATCCAAGAAAATACTATCCAAATCAAATCAAAAAACCACTAACAGAACCCATAAATTGAAACATATCGGCGACTAAGCAAGTAATAAATTTTCTCTCTATAAAACAAAATGCTATCACTTATATGTTGTTGATCCCAATGAATAGATCTTTAACTCCTTAGCTTGTAAGGTTTAGTACCCTTGGATAAATCCAAAAATACTAAGGATGAAACTTTGATTTGAATGATATAAGTTATGCGGAATCTAGCTTATACCACTAAGAAGTATATTCAATCAAACAGTGAATTATGATTGACACAAAGATATAACACAACAAGCTTCAATATATTAATACGATCACTCTAACTTAGTGATAGGGTTTACAACCTTGAAGCTATATCTCTACACACACACACACTTTTTCTTGATCCAAAACTATGTGTCTATGATCTCTTTATATAGAGAGATCATAAGACGTACAAGGAAACATAATTAATACAATTAATTACACATTAATTACAAGGAAACTGTATAAGGAAACTAAATCTTCTCTTTAAAGCATATCATCACTCCATCAATAATGTTGATCTTGTTTCCTTCTTTAGCATATCTTGTTTCCTTTGTAGCATATAGAATATATTCTTTCCTTTTGTATTTTCAATCAGAATTAACTGTATTCACTAGCAGCATTAACTTCAGATGTAATCTTCTCAATCATCATTAACTTCAGTCTTTCAGCAGTATTAAGTTAGTACTGGCAGTACTAACTTTGCTCTAGCAGTACTAAGTTTACACTAGCAGTACTAACTGATTAGTACTGGTAGTATTAACACAGTTAATACTGTTAGTTATAAACTGAGTACTAAATTATGTTTGGCAGTACAAACTCTATATTGGCAGTATTAAGTATGAAGACTTTAATTCCCAACATATGCAGCTAACAACATCGCTTAGTTTAAGCATAATCTTAAACATTATAACTCATCTTTAAACGATGTTATTTTATCCTTAAATACAGATTTAAGCCTTAATCAATCCAACCCAAACCTTAAACACATCATAATTTTGGCAAGACAAAAACTAATGACTTTTAGACCCTATTTGTGTTTTGGCTCAGATTTCGTATTGGTTGTAAAATAAGGTTGCCTTTTATACGAACTAAGCAAGTAATAATTTTTTTTATAAAACAAAATGATATCAGTTATGTGTAATTAACAACATCGCATAGTTTAAGCATAATCTTAAATATCATAGCTCATCTTTAAACAACGTCATTTAACCATTACATACAAATTTAAGCCTTAAATGGTCCAACGCAAACCTTAAAGGACATAATTTAGGTAAGACAAATCTACTGCATTTTGGTCTCTATGTGTGTTTTGGTCAGATATTGTAATGGCTGCAAAATAAGGTTTGCTTTAATGCGAACGGGTTTCACGCCGAAATTACGACTCGCCAATTGACAGAACCATTATAGCCAGGCAAGGTGTCACACCCCGTAAAAATTTCTAGTTTTTCATTGTTGACTTTTCCGTATACTAGTTTGACTTTTAATAATTACGTGTTAATTTTGTACTTTATCGTGAAGTTTCCCGCGTTTGATTGAGAATCGTTACCGGATGCGTTCCGGCTTGCTATTTAATGTTATCTTTTGGCAAATACCTCGTTTTTACGTTTCGGTTAAATAATTTAAATTTTCATATTTTTCAGTCGAGTTAGCAAGCGTTTTTAATTTTGTGTATACCGTAAATGTCCCAAGTGAGATATTGTGTGCATGGAAAATATGTGAAATTCAAATAATACCGCCTTGCATGTCCCTAAAACAAATGAGATCAAATTGGTCCCATCCCCCTCCCCCTCTTGCTCACCTCCGCCCCACACACACAAACACACTTCCTAAACTTTTGCTACAATGTTCCTAGATATTTTTGGCTTCCTTAAATTCATTTTGCATATAAGAATGTGACTAGGTGCAACTCATTTACCTCAAACAAATTCTCTCTCAACAAAAACACACACACAAGGTTCATTCTCTCATCCTCTCTCCTCTTTTATGTGACGCACAAACACCCCTTTATATCATCCATTTCTAAACTTTGATCAAGATTCTTGAAGCTAAAGAGTATTTTGGGTTGATCCTTATAGTCATTTGGGTATTCTAACAACGTTCAGCTTGTTACTTTGATCACCAATCCCTTCTTAAAAACCCTCTTTTGGTAAGTAATATTTTCTTAAAAAGATTAGTACTTTTGTTAACTTCTTAATGCATAAATAATGGTTCTACAATCAATTTTATAAAAACCAAGGTTTAAGATTTTACAAAACTCTAGAAAGGGTTTATACATGGTTCGAATGAAAATAAGTAAAAAGTAAAGAATGTGTTGTTGTGTTGTTGTGGTTATTTTTATGTAATAAAAGTATTTTACCAATTAGCTTATTGGCTTATTCGGCTTATTGTTAAGCTCCAATGGGCTTATTAGAGCTTATATGACTCTTGGCCCAAGAAAGAAACAAAAGGAAAGCCATTTTTGATTATTCGAGTTTCGGCTTATTTTCATATGGTTTATTTTCGTGGCTTATTATGAAGATTAAAGAGACGTTTGAGCTTATTGGACTTAAGAAATAAGCCCAAATGAGCTTATCGGGCTTAACGAGCCTCGGCCCAAAATCCAAGCCCAAACCGTAGGCTAATAAGCTCACGGCATGGCTTATTGATGGCTTAAATTATAAGCTGAAGGGTTATTTGCTTATTCTTGGGCTTATTTGGTTATCTTTTGGCTTATCGGACTATTATCGAACTTACTGAAATCTTATCATCTTCGTTTGGGCTTATTGGGCCAAAAAGCCCAATAAGGGCCCATTAATATTCTGTTTAATGTGATCAAGGGCTTATAGCTTATTTTTGAATTTAAAGCTTATTGCCGTACGTAACGTAATGGGATCTTAATTGTTGCAATTTGTTAATAGTTTTTTAGGATGAGTTTGGATAAAACGTAAGTAAAAGTAGTAATTTGGCTTTTGTCGGGAAAGTGAGTATTGTTTAGAAAGTGATTTTGAATAAAGTCTATGACTTTGGAAAACGTATATAAATGAACGGGTCATGCCCAAATTTCGTAAAAACTATACACTTAGAAAATATTTAGAAAACTTATTTTATTAAAGCCCGACTAAAAGACGAATATAATATTTTATAAAATATAAAACTTCTACTAATCAATATGTGAATTAAAAAAGTGAAAACTTTTATATCAAAGACATCTTGATTATTTAATATTGGGAAATCGAGTACGTTGCCGAAATATATTTGTTCTTATTTATTATTCTTATATGGTGTATATACTTAGTATTGCGAGGTATTTTTATCGAGTCAAATCGTTACGACCATAACACAATCAATAATGCTATATTACTTACGAAACAATAATACAAATACCTTTGAAAAACCCTTATGCATTATCATGCTTTTCCATGATATTACTCCTAAATCGAAACCTTTATTATTTAGATCGTGACCGTGTACTGCTGTTGCTATGTGAGAAATCACATATCCTTTTTTATACCAAAAATGGCCCTAAAATGAATAAATTGTGCAAATTATGCGTGTATATTGCTTGTTTTGTCATTTGTGATATGTAGGTTCGGATATTGCAAAAATCACAAGAAAACGGTTAAAACCGAACAAACACGAACACGAGACGGAAAAGAGTACCAAAGGGCTAGGAGTTTGATAGCAAAAAGGTCAAATGGTCAACCTAAGTCAACCCTTGGTCAACCCACAAAACGACAAAACCCTCAAAATCCTAAGAAAACCCTTATTGTTAAATCCATTTGCACAAAAAGTCCAAAAATAATAACACCGTTAGTCCTTTATCACTTAAGGACTAACGGTCGTTAAATCTCTTATATTAAACCTTTCACCACTTAACTGAGCCCAAATAAACCCATGACCCAAACCCTTTTGCCTAAGCCCAAGTCAATCTTTTTTAAACTCTCAGTCAAACGAAAATGAATAAAATTGGGGGGCGGGAAAAACAGTTTTACTGTTCACCGTCTTCCCCAATTAATCATCAAAATTACCTATTTAAAATCCAATTAACCCACTCCCTCACTCGTCCAGCGTGGAACAAAAGATTCCAAGTACTAAGTGCAATGTCAGCAAGGCAAGACGTCACCAAAAGCCAATGATTGACTCTTTCTGACAAGGGACGACATGTGGACATCCAAACAAACATACCTCTTGATGAAATTTTACACTAAAATACAGCCAAAAGAAGCACAAAGCCTTTGACACAAGGATTGCCACGCTGGCAATCCGTGTGATCACATTTTGATCTAACGGCTATAAGAGGGCATCCAATGATTGCAAGACAATGAAGGGTGATGATCAAAGCTAAGAGGAGCATGTGAAGAAGGCCTGGAAGCTTCTCTCTTGCCCTATAAATAAAGGACCTCTCTCACTCACAATGAATCATCTAGGAGTAGTTTTTAAAATAGCTTAGAGTAATTTTTTGTGTATTTTTTTAGATAAATGTAATTTTCAGCTTATTGTTTTCAATACATGTAATCTTCTGTTTTCATCAGTTTGTAATCAGTTACTCTTTTATTAATAAAAGTGTGTTTTCATTTAAGCTTAATGTGTAATTCATGATTTTATTTAAAAACATAATGTTTTGAATAAGCTCATTACTGTTCTAATGAGCTAAATAAATTTTCATTTTACTCATAAGCTAGTTCTGAACTCAGTTAAGCTCACCAAGGCTTAACTGAACTTGATATACTCAAATTTACTCCAAAAATTACCAAAGCTTAACATGGAAGGGAAGCCAGTAATGGATGGGCTTCCAGGACCCTACCAGCTTAGCCTAGGATAAGCTAGAGCTTGTTGATCAGCTCCTGGAGCAATTGTAGCCTTGTTTGAGCATAGGCTATTGTAAGTTCCTTTAAATTTTCTCTTATAGCTTTAATTTTGCTTATTAGCTTTAAACTGCTTATTGATTGCTTATTATAGATTAGAATTGCTTATTTCTGCTTAGTGTACTTGATTGTTGCTTGTTTAGTATAAATGTTAGTTTAAAAAGCTTAGTTTTCATTTACTTGTCAAAAATCAGTTAAAAAACAAAAAATATTAGCTTAGTATAGTAGCTTAATGTTCTGGCTTATTTGTTTACTTAATCATGTTCATTAGGTTTGTTATATGCTATCTAGCATCTGGTATTTGAGATTTGTTCATTAAATCTGAAATTTATAAGCTTAAAATGGTTTTTAACAAGTTAAAGGGGTGTTTGGATGAAGGCAGTACTAACTAAAGTTAGTATTGTCCAAGTCTTTTTGGTCCTTTAATTTGTCTTAAATCATCATTTTGCAGTTTATAAAGAAAGGAATTAAGAATTGAATAAGTTTAATTCAGTTTTTCATCATTTAGTAAGTAGAATTTTAGAATCTGTTAGAATTAGCTTAATTTCTTAGGAATTTTAAGCTCAAGTGGGTTCTAGTTGAAGTTATCACTAATTTTGCATTTAGTTTGGTGTTTTAAAGTTGTAGAAACTAAATCCTTAGGCCTGCACTTGGTAGTTTTGAGATTTGGTCATATTTTGTGCAAACTGCATCAGCAGCATAAAAGGACAAACACCACTTTTCAATTTTAAATATCAGAGGGTAGAATTAGTTATTAGGTCTCAATTTTTAGCATACAAGTAGATTATAGGGTAGTGTACATCTTTTTGAATTTGCTTTTTAAAAATAATCTTTTCTAGTTATCTGTTATTGAGCTCAAAAGTAGCACTTTGTCTTTTCAAAAACACTCAGCATGTACTGAGTAAATAAGCAGTTTTCAACCAGCTTTTTCTTTGACCATTTGCTTTTCAAAATAGTTTTTAAAAGCTGTTTCTAGTAGCTTATAGGTCATGGTTTAAGTAGGTGTAGGGCTTATTATCATAAGGTTCTATTTGCATGCTTTAAAATAAGCTCAAAGTTAGCTAGCAGACTGTTTGGATCTCAGTTTTCTCTTAATTGTTTATTGGAAATTTCAGCTTATGGCTTGTGCTTTTTGTTCATTTCTAGCTTAGAGTAGCTTAGTAGGTTAGTTTTAAGTTAGTGATAGCTTATTTAGTCATAGTTTTAGCTTATCTTAGTATTTAGCTTATTAAGTTTTGTTAAATTAGTAAAATAGAGTTAAGTGCTTACTGCCTGTTTTAAAAGCCATTTTTAGCTTATTTCTTTAGTTTCAAAAATAGTTGTTTTTATAAAAGTTGTTAGTTTTTAGGTGTTCTATAATTTTGTTTTTAAAAGTTTTCAAAAATAAAAAAATATAGCAAAACAAGAGGCCATGGATTCGAACCCATGACCTCTTGCTTAACACACACACGTCCCAACTCACACGCACTCAAACCATCAGCACCAGTAGGGCTATCTGTTATGATAGCCCTACATTAATCCTATATACACTTTTTCATTTCTTTTTTATAATTAAAGCCGTAGCTTAATTCTAGCTTATTAGGACTTATCTTTCCAGCTTATTTTTAGGGCTTATTTTTAATAAATCAGACTTTTCATTTTGCACTTTTCGTATTTTTCTTGGAATTTTTAGGATTAATTTAGTATTTTTAATCATTTATTTTCATTAAAAACTTTAAAAATCATAAAAAATAGAAAATATAATCAAAAAAATAAATTTCTTTTTTATAAAATTTTCTTTTATTATTTTCTAGGCTTAGGATTTAAAATTTCTTTCGTAGGGTTAAAATTTAAGAAATTCACTTTTTAAAGAACGGGATTTCGTTTTCGTTTTCGTTTTCTTCGTTTTTAAGCTTTAAGTACCTTTGTTTTAGAATTTCCTTAGCCTTTTCTTATTATCTAGTTAATTAGGATTAGAAAAAGTTTTAAAAAAATCATTTAGGGTTTAATTTTAGTGTACTTGCTTATTTGTCGTGTTTAATTAAATACCCGTTAACGTTTTTCGTAGTTAGTTTTAATTTTGCTTTTATTTGCTCACTATTAGGATTTTAGAAAACAATCATCTTCGAACCAATTCAAGTCATTGTCCAAATAACAAACGGGGTCTCAATTTCACAAGTCTTTGGGAAAACGACCCGATAATCACTTACCGGTTAAACGTATTATATTTTCGTGTGATTTTTCTTACTACCTTTTTCCTAAAGGGTAGTTTAGGAATTTCATCATCGTTATATTATTATACGTATTAAAATTATACACATCAAGTTTTTGGCGCCGTTGCCAGGGATTTGTGTTAAAGATTCCTTCGTTTGAATTTGTCGATCGTGATTTGAAGAACCTTTCGTCTTCAAAAGTTACGTCTTTTGAAAAAAAAAAATTAATAGTAAAAAAATATTTTTCTTTTTCTTTTTACTATAAGTAGAAGTTTAAAATAAAAAAATACAAAAATATTTGCTCTTCTGAATTTTTTGATTTTTATTTTGTTCTCTTAATTACTAAAATATACAATCAATTTAATTCTCTTACTAGAGAATTTGTGAATATTCTATCAATAAGTTCCCAAACTTAAGATTCGAAATTTACCGTCTTGTGTCACTTATGAAAAAGGCGCACCTCTTTTGTGAAATAAGCTATTAGGAGGGTTGTTCCACGGAACTACGACCCGAAGGACAACTTTTTTAATGGCGATTCCTCCCACTATACTCCCCGTTTGCAAATTTTACTTAAGGGAGTTACCCTAAGTTTGTTGATTATTCGGTAAAACAAAAATATTTTTGTGTATATATATTTTTCTCTTTTCATTTGTTTGTTTAGTGCATGCGCACTAGAAATTCCAATTTTCCAAATAATTCGAACGTAACCATTCCGAGACGTCAAAATAGAGGACGTGCTCCAAACGTAGTCGAACCCGAGCTTCGTACTATCGTTGAAGTTGCACCAATAGCGGAACGTACAATGGAAGATCTACATCCGTGCACCCACGGAATGGTATGAAGAAGTTAGAGAAGCTATCGTCATACCGGAAATTAATGCGGATCATTTTGAGATTAAAACAAATTTGTTACAACTAGTTCAAGCTAGCCCGTTTCACGGTTATGAGAGGGAAAATCCCCACGCTCATATTAATAGTTTCAAAAGGATTACCTCGACTTTACGATTTAGAGACGTACCGAACGATGTTATTAAGCTAATGATGTTTCCATATTCACTCGAGGGGGCCGCTAAAGTTTGGTACGAGAAAGAACCACCTAATTCTATCTTGACTTGGGAGGATCTCGTAACTAAATTCGTGAATCAATGTTTCCCTCCCTCAAAAATCACTCACTTAAAGAATGAAATTTCTCGTTTTACCAAAAAATTCGAGGAGACTTTTAGTGAAGTATGGGAACGATTTAGGGAAATGCTTAGAGCTTGTCCCCACCACGGATTTACGGAGTTAACTCAAGTTGATAATTTCTATAACAGTTTAAACGAGAATGATCAAGACTCCTTAAATGCCGCGGCGTGTGGAAATCTTTTGAGTAAGACGACTAGAGAAGCTTTGAACATAATTGAGAATAAATCAAAAGTTCGTTATTCACGTAATAAATCGAATGTTTCTAGGATGAATACGACTTCTAGGGAAAGTGTTAGTAAAACGGATGAGAGAATTGATAAGCTTGCAGATCAAATTTCGACCTTAGTTGAAATTGTTTCTAAAAAAGTTGTCACTCCCGCTCCGGTTAAAGCGGTTGAGGAAATTTGTGTTACTTGTAGTGGGCCTCATGCTTGGTACAATTGTCCTAATACCGATAACAATCAATCTAGTGTTTGTGCGGCAACGGGTACTTACAATCAAGTAAACCCTCCAAACCGTGTTAGTAACCAAATGGCACCACCTGGTTTTGCTCCGGTGCAAAACAATGGTCAAAATAGGTATAATCAAAATCAAGGTCAAGGGAATAATTTTAATCGGGGAAATAATTTTCATGGAAATCAAGGTTTTCAAGTTCAAAATAATCATGCTCTAAATTTTCAAAACCAACATTTTCAAGTTCCTAATAATCATGTTCAACAAGAGTTTTCAAATGAGTTTTCAAGTTACAAGAGAACTAATGATCAAATGATGAGAAACATGCAAAATCAAATCAATTCGTTGAAAGGAGAATTTAAGAATGAAATTCAAAACACGATGAAGACTCAACAAGCCGTCTTGATGAATCAACAAAATGTTTTTCAAACTAACTTGCAAAATATGTTAAGTGGATTCTTTCAAAACCAAGCCTCAACTTCGGGTACTCTTCCGAGTAATACCATTCCAAACCCGAAGGGTGAGATGAAAGCGATCACTACTCGAAGTGGTGTTGCTTACGAGGGACCCTCGATTCCTACTAATCCTTCTCCTAAAAAGGTAGTGGAACGAGAAACCGAGGAGACAACGGATAAGGAGCAAACTAATTTCCAAGGAAGTACCGCTCACATCCCACCTCCGGTTAACCCCATTCCAATTCCGGAACCCGATGTTCTGAAGACTTTACCTAAGCCGAATATTCTGTATCCTTCGCGACGTAATGATCAAAAATCCCGTGACAAAAGCTTCGAATCAAATGGAGAAGATTTTTCAAATCTTTTAATATTTGCGTTTCAACATTAGCTTCGCGGATGCTTTACTTTTGATGCCAAGATTTGCTCCTATGATTAGGAATTTGCTTATGAATAAGGAAAAGTTGCTTGAATTAGCTAAGATACCGTTGAACGAGAATTGCTCGGCGATGCTCCTCAAAAAGCTTCCCGAAAAGCTTGGAGATCCCGGCAAGTTTCTTATTCCATGTGATTTCCCGGGAATGGATGTATGTCACGCCTTGGCCGATCTCGGCGCAAGCATAAATCTTATGCCCCTTTCTATTTGGAAAAAGCTTTCTTTACCCGAACTTACACCAACTCGGATGACTTTAGAATTAGCGGATCGATCCATTACTCATCCTAAAGGAGTCGCTGAAGACGTTTTTGTCAAAGTTAGGAGTTTTCATTTTCCTACCGATTTTGTTGTTGTTGATTTTGAAGCCGATCCTCGAGTTCCTCTCATTTTAGGAAGATCCTTTTTGAGGACCAGCCGTGCCTTAATTGATGTGTACGAAGGAGAGCTTATTTTAAGGGACGGGGATGAACGATTAATTTTTCATGTCAATAAGCATCCTCAAAAGCATGCAAACGAGTCGATTAAAATGATTAATTTCATTGATGTTTCATGCGAGGATAGTGTTGGAGAAGTTTTAAGATTGAAAAAATCAAATCATTTCTTGAGTGGCAGTACCACTCTGCTTTCTGATTCTAGTCCTAGTCTCACATCTTTTGAGACTAGCGATTCTCTTCTTGAGGAGTTCGTCGATAAACTCGCTCTTCTTGACCCATTTCCACCAGGAAATGAGGATGTTGATTTTGAAGCCGATCTTAGAGAAATTGAATTGTTGCTTAACCATGATCCGTCAACAAATTTTTCACCTACGATTACGATTGATTCTAATCCCAAGAAGTTCACCGATGAACCTGCTCTAGCTTGCTTACCTCCATCGGGAGATGATGAATCAATTCTTAAGGAGGATGTTCAAAAAGAAAAATTTCAAGTTTATTCAAACCCTCTTTTTGAATTTGATGACAATTACAACTCCAGTAACATTAATCCTCTTTTTAAAGAGATGTTAGAGGATGTCGAGAGCAAGGACTCCAATGTTTCTAATTTTGATGAGCCAGTTTTACTTAACACACCTCTGTTCGATGAGGATGAGTGTTTCGACCCAGGAGGCGATAATGATGAGATCGATGCTTTGCTAGCTATCGAAATTTCTACGTATATTGAGGAAGGATATTATGACTCGGAGAGAGACGTATTCTATCTTGAGAAATTGCTTATTGATGACACCACCCATAATCTCTTTCCCGACGTGTTATTCGATCATGAACCACAATGCTTTAAGGATGAATCCGAACTTGATACTTTGAAAAACATAGTTAAAGTTTTTGATCCCGGGATCTGGGAGAAAAAAATTTCTCCATCATGTGTGAGATTATCATCTAAGGACCACCATTATCTTTTCTTCACAATTATTTTCCAAACTCTTTTTACTCATCATGTGAACTTTCTTTTCTCCTTCGGGAGTGAAGACACCATTTTTGACCCCGGCATATTCGCTTTTCATTTTTCTTCTCAAGAGCCGATGGCAGTTAAATGTTCAATGGAAGTTTGTTCTTCCACTTGTTTCATTCCCCAAGGACGAATGAATTCGGGGATCGAGTCAAGCTATGCGACTCGGTTACCAAAAACAAAGTGCTTCGTGGGAGGCACCCCATGCTTATCCATCTATCTTCTTTCTTATTTCTAATGTGATGTGAGGAGGCTTGTACTCTTCCGATTCTTGTTGTTTGTACTTGTGATTTTTTGTAGGATTGACCCAAAAATTTTGAAGACTCTCGTGTTCGGTGTTTTGTCCCGGTCCACTCGAGCTTCCTAGCCTTTGCTTGCCATTAGTTTGGGGAAATCCGATATCCTAAGATTATTATCAACTAACATTTATCTTGTAGCATACTTGATAAACGGCTTGAGATTTTTGTGATACTTTCTCCATGCTTAGGTTATGCATTCGACTTTTTGAGTTCTAGTATGGGGTTTTTAAGTCTTAGACTAGGAAACATTGAGGACAATGTTTAATTTTAGTATGGGGTAGTATATCTTCGATATGATCTTACCTACCTTTGCCCGTTGTTCTCACGTACCCCGTTTTCCCACAAAAATTTTAAATTTTTAAGTCTTAATATCTAGTTTATTGTTCATATATGTCTAAAAAAAGAAAATGATGAAAATAGTTGACACGTGTAACACCCCCAAATCTGGGTTGCAACGGAATGTTGAATATCCGAAGGCGATACTTCATAGATCAATAGCACACGATATGAGAACGATCACTAACGTGTCACTTTAAAAAGATACATTGGATTAACAAAATGCTTGTTCATTACATAAGCTCATGGCTTCAAATTGTTCGACAATATAAGTAAAGATTTCGGTTTATAACAAATGTTCCCAAAATGTAATACGCCCAAATCTTTAGTACTGACTCTTTCCAAAGAGTGACCCCCAATGTATCTGAGCACCCCGTGCCTTATTGACCTGAGAAAACATGCTTAAAATATCAACATAAAGTTGGTGAATTCATAGGTTTATGTAAATCAATAGTAGGACCGCAAGATTTCCAAGTGTATGATTAAGCAACAAATGCAAACATCATAAAAAGTAATTACGTTCTCCTAAGCTCATGACACTGAAGCTCGACATGTATGAATACAATATATTGCCAATGAATACCTATGAATGATGTTCTAACCCGCAACATCCCAAATCCGACATGGTATACGTTCGTTCCCGGTGATAGCTAATCACCCAAACGGGGATTGTCAATCCCAAATAGATCTATTTATAACATTCGCGCTCACAATCCAGTAATTGACAGTTCATGATACAGGGCTCAGTGGGTTATCGCTACTTAGGCAAACACGTAATCATTGTATAAAATATACACTTGCGTCCAATTTGTAAAACAAGCATGTTCTCACCCCAAAGATGTAAATTATTTAAATAATTGTAAAACATGGGGCTATAAACTCACCTTAGTAAATAGTCCTCTGAAAGTAATAATAGATATCCAAGTATGAATCACATCGTCAAATACCTAAGTAAATACGGCCTGTCTTAGTCTACAAATTTAGGCTAAAGACTCAATGTATAAACTACAATAAATTGCTAGTATATATATACTGTTATCACTTGTGTGGTGGTGTACGTATTTAATGTATTTGAAATTGTTGATGGCTCTTGGAAAGGTATACGATTTCACACGTTCTAGTATATATATAAATGTTATTAATATATATTCGTATTTATTAAATTGGAGGTTTACTTGTATAATATCCGAATATAATTTGTCCGATTCGCTGAGTGTTTATAAAATCACCTTGTTTATTGTAGAATCCCGTTAACACTTCATAACATATATCATACACGAATTTGATCTAGAAAAGAGAAAGAGAGTGAGTTGTTTTGTAGAGAGAGAAAGAAGAGAAGAGAAAATAGACAAATAGCCAATTTCTAGCTTAATAATCAGAGGGTAAAAGTAGTTTTTAGATTTTAATTTTTAGCATACAAGTAGATTGTAAGACTTATTTCATCTGTTTGAACTTAGTTTTTAGAAATTTGCTTATTTAGTAATCTGTTTTTAAGCTTAAAACTAGCATTTTGTCTTTTAAACTCTTAGTACATACTGAGTTAACTCAGCATGTACGGAGTAAATAAGCTGTTTTCAAATAGTTTTTTTTTGTCCATTTACTTTTCAAAATAGTTTTTAAGACCTGTTTCTAGTAGCTTTTTTGCCAAGGTTTAAGATAATATAAGCTAGAAAGTCACAAGGATTTGTTTGCTTATAGAAAATTAAGCCTAAATTTGCCCTTAAGGCCTGTTTGATTCTCAATTTTCTCTTAATTAATTATTGGAAATTTCAGCTTATGGCTTGTGCTTTTTGTTCATTTCCAGCTTAGAGTAGCTTAGTATGTTAGTTTAAGCTTAGGATAGCTTATTTTAGTCTGGTTTTAGCTTATCTTAGTATTTAGCTTATTAAGTTTTGTTAAATTAGTAAAATAGAGTTAAGTGCTTACTGCCTGTTTTAAAAGCCATTTTTAGCTTATTTCTTTAGTTTCAAAAATAGTTGTTTTTATAAAAGTTGTTAGTTTTTAGGTGTTTTATAATTTTGTTTTTAAAAGTTTTCAAAAATAAAAAAAATATAGCAAAACAAGAGGCCATGGATTCGAACCCATGACCTCTTGCTTAACACACACACGTCCCAACTCACACGCACTCAAACCATCAGCACCAGTAGGGCTATCTGTTATGATAGCCCTACATTAATCTTATATACACTTTTTCATTTCCTTTTTATAATTAAAGCCGTAGCTTAATTCTAGCTTATTAGGACTTATCTTTCCAGCTTATTTTTAGGGCTTATTTTTAATAAATCAGACTTTTCATTTTGCACTTTTCGTATTTTTCTTGGAATTTTTAGGATTAATTTAGTATTTTTAATCATTTATTTTCATTAAAAACTTTAAAAAATCATAAAAAATAGAAAAATAATCAAAAAAATAAAATTCTTTTTTATAAAATTTTCTTTTATCATATTTTAGGCTTAGGTTTGAAATTTACTTTCGTAGGGTTAATATTTTGTAATTTCATTTTTTAAAGAACGGGATTTCGTTCCCGTTCTCGTTTTCTTCATTTTTAAGCTTAAAACACCATCGTTTTAGAATTTCCTTAGCCTTTTCTTTTCAAATAGTCAAATAGGATTAGAAAAAGTTTAGAAAATCATTTAGGGCTTAATTTTAGTATTCTTGCTTATTTGTCACGTTTTATTGAATTCCCGTTAACGTTTTTCGTAGTTAGTTTTAATCTTGCCTTTATTTGCTCACTATTAGGATTTTAGAAAGCAATCATCTTCGAACCAATTCAAGTCATTGTTCAAATAACAAACGGGGTCTCAATTTCATAAGTCTTTGGGAAAACGACCCGATAATCACTTACCGGTTAAACGTAGGATATTTTTGTGTAGATTTTTACTTTAAATCTTTGTCCTCAAGGATTTTTAGTAAATTTCTTTATACTTTTATATTTATACGTATTAAACTACTACATCAGTCGTGCTATACCGTGTTATCATTCTTCTAGTTTTCCCACTACTTCGCTTCACCAATTAAGGTGAGTTCGTAGCCCCGCTTTTACTATTTTATCTCATCGTTTTCGAGGTGAAAGCATTCTTATTTTTAAAACCTTGGACATAAGTGTTTTACTTTACGCTTTCATGTTTACGTGTTGCCTAAGTAGCGATACCCCATTCTGCCCTTCTATCATGAGCCGTTAATTACCGTGTGTAGGCGCGAGTGTTATAAATAGATCTATTTGGGATTGACATCCCCGTTCGGGTAAGTAGCACTTACTAGTTCGAGATACGAACAGACGAACGTATACCATGTCGGAATATAAATGTTTCGGGTTGAACATTTACTTGGGCTTGTACTATCAATATATGTCTGAAATTGATTGGCATACAAACTGTCGTAGCCTCGGTGTCATGAGCTTAGTGCAACGTATACCTTTGTGATTGCTGTATGTGTTACAATAGTCATGCGTTTTAAATCTTATGGTCCATACTTATGATATAACTAAATCTGTGAATTCACCAACTTTACGTTGACATTTTTAAGCAAGTTTTTAGGTGCTTGACTTTGGATTCTTACTTGACTTGATGTATAGATTCTACATGCTATATGATTACTCTTTTCAAGACCATTTCATTTTATCATACTCGTTGTCATTTTCAAACAATTTATGCTTCTGCTACATTTTACTTATGCTTCCGCAAATTTTTAATTATCATATGAAATGAATGTAAGACTTGTTTATATTTCAAATTAATGTAATGAGTATGAATGTCTTTTAAAAACGTCCATTTAGTGGTCGTTCGCTTGATCTTGTGTGATGTATATGACGTCATTCCCTCGGACACTTATTCCGTCTATACTTGGTTTGGGGGTGTGACACAAGGATCAAACGCTTTCATTTCACTCGCTATCGTATAAAACAATAGTTAAATAAAAAAAATGCAAAACTACAAAATGCAGCAAGTGTATCCAAATTAGATTTATAAAAAGCCTGGAAATTTACAACATGCAACAATTTTATCTTAAGAATCAACAATTAACACATACCTTAGCAACTTGAACTACACTTACGGCTAAACGTTATGATATGTCAACATAACTATGTATTCTACTAATCATTCCGTCTAAAACCCCTAAAACAACTCCAACTCTAAACTGCTAAATTAGGCTAAATTAAAAGACTATAACAATTCAAACGAAGCAAGTAAATAAATAAAAAGCTACCACATACATGCAATTAATGATTTTCGTTTCAATGTTCTTGCTCCAAATCTAATAGTTTGTGTACGTGTATCAGTTCTTGTTACTATGTGTGTATCTCATTTTTTCTATGTGTGTGTCTCGTTTTTTTAGTGCATAATTTCATATTTCCCCTACTTTCATAATTAATTTCATATATACCCAAAATGCAACTATTGAATGCATAATGTACAATGTTTTTAATGCATGTTTGGGTATATATGAAATTTTCAATTAAAAGAAGGGGAGATATGAAATTGCCTTTTTTTTAAGTATATATGTCAGTTTTTTAGGCAGTAAAACGTCGTCGTTTGGTTTAGGGTCAATATTAAACGGAAAACTTCATTCTATTACGATCTCCCCTTAAACGGCGTCGTTTCATCCAAACACAGTCTTAAACGACCCAACCCGACGTTTAAACGGCGTCGTTTTGAAAAGCCCAACAGAGTTTTTCCCTTAAACGTGGTTGGAAGTAGTTATTTGCAAGGGTGAGCGGTCATTTTTTTTGGTACAATAAGATTAGGGGTGTTCATTGTTCGGGTAATAACCGATCCGAAAATCAAAATTGAACTGAACTTATAACCGAACCGAATTAAATATTCATTTTTCGGTTCGGCTATGGTTTTGGCAATCTAAACCGAAAACCAAATTCATATAAATATATATATTTTTAAAATTTATGTAAAAAATATTAGAACTCTTTCCCAGTATAAATATAACATTTTTTAAACTTGAAAAAAAATGTTTTAAAAATTTATATAAATAAATAATTAAAGTTATATGATTTGGGTTACTATTCGGTTTTAGGTTATGAAGTTTGGTTTTTGGTTTAGTTTAATAAAATTTGAATTCAATTTTGTTCTGTTTTTTATTTTACCCACACACAAAACAACAACTGGACAAACCGAACTGAATAAATCGAACAACCCGATAACCGAACTGATGAACCCTAAATAAGATGATATTTTATTTGTTTTCCTAACCAATAATGGGCCAGTAACTTAAAATAAGTGAGCCCAAGCGCGAGAAACAAATCTTTGGCCCCAAGCGCGGGAAACAAAGCGTTGGTCCTTCCTAAGCTGAAACCGCCAAAAAGCTTATATAAACAAAATCATTATACCCGTTAAACCATAACACTCAAATTTGTTTTCTATTAATTTACACAAATATTTCTCTTATCTGCTCAAGATTCATTCACTCTTCTTCTGATCTCAATCTTCTTTAATCATCATTGCTATTAGATTGTTTTTTGTTGTTTTATATATTTAGCTCTATATCTATTTCTTGACTTGTTTTGTATTGTAATTATGGATGCAAGAAAGTTTTCTGTTAGATCATCATCGCCTTGGAAACTTCATCGCTCTCGTTATGATCAGAATGTAAGCTTTTTTTAGATTCTTTTTATATATAATAAAGTACTGTAGTATATTTGTCATCTTTCTTGGTTTTTAGGATATAATATGTATTTGTGGTTTTTTAGGACATAGGAATCGTAGTAACTTGTTTTTATTATAATTGCAGTTGGATCGTTTTATCCCAAATCGTTCTGCAATCGATTTCGACTATGCCCATTACGCACTCATGCATAAGAGGGAAGTCGTCAACAAGGATCCTACCTCTCCCTGCTGTTCACCTTGGAGGGAAGCTTATAGAAAGCGCCTTGATGAAGCCTACAGTCTTAACCGCCCACGAATACTCGCCTTCAAAAACAAGCCACCAATTAAACTGTTTGGTGTCGTCGAGGAATTTTCTCCGCCTCCCACCCTTAAACGGCTCAAGCCTCCTATGCGATTTATTTCACAAGTATGTCTTCTTTCCTCTGTTTGCTTATTTGACCATATTCTCTTTTGAATCTAAATGTCATGCTGTTAGCTTTCTGCTCGGCGAATTTGTTAAATACTTCATTATTTTTTATTAGGTTCTTACCCTTCTTTTTATTATTTGGCAATCACAGGCTCCTGAGAGAACTTTGGACTTACCCAATTTATTGAACGACGACTATTTAAATCTTGTTGATTGGGGTGTCGGAAACACACTTGCTGTCGCTCTTGGACATGGTGTCTATCTATGGGAGGATGGCTTGTCCTCTGAACTTTTATCAGCTGATGAAGATAGTGGCCCCGTTACAAGTGTCAAGTGGGCACCTGATGGAATACACATTGCTGTTGGATTAAACAATGCTGATGTTGAATTGTGGGATGCTACTACCTTTCAACTGGTATATATATCTCCTTAATTTGTGTTTAATTTCTATCACCTTGTGGTTTACTATAACCGTCATACCTACCCATCTAAACATTCTTTGCTAAAAAAGTGATACTTAATGAGTTGATCGATATGAAACTAAACAAACCTTATTTCAGCGAGGTTATTGCTGTTTATTAAATGGTGGGTGGGTAAGGGTTCAAAATAGATTTTGGGTCAAAAAAGTTTTAGTAAATTAGGATATCATGTGAATTTGAAATTTTGAATACAATTCTGATGACCTACGGCTTATTTGAGCTGTTTCATTTAAGATTAATAGTTGAACCTTGTTTGATCCGTAAGAGATCAAGCATAACCCAAATCGACCCATGGTTATTTGCCACCTCTAGTTAATGTATAATGAATTCCCGCTCTTAATAATACTTTTATAGGTTAACACTTGAGCTGTGGTTGTTTATTTTGTCAGGTTAGGAGCCTGCGAGGAGGTCATGGAGCAAGAGTCGGATCTCTGGATTGGAATAACGATATCTTGACAACAGGAAGCATGGACAGTTTAATCATCAACCATGATGTCCGAATTAGACCACATGTTCAGACATATAGAGGCCATGATCAGGAGGTTTGTGGATTGAAATGGTCAACATCAGGTGATCAACTAGCCAGTGGTGGAGTCGATAACCTCGTCTTTATATGGAACCTCTCCTCCAATCGAAGGCTCCACCGCTTCTCTGAACATACTGCTGCTGTTAAAGCTCTTGCATGGTGTCCTTTTCAGAGCAATTTACTGGCTTCTGGTGGTGGAGAACTAGATTGCTGCATTAAATTTTGGAATACAAACACGGGTGCACACTTAAATTCAGTGGACACGGGCTCACAGGTGTCGTCTTTGCTTTGGAATAGACATGAACGGGAACTTTTAAGCTCTCATGGTGGCAATCAGCTTACTCTTTGGAAGTATCCTTCCATGGTTAAGTTGAAAAAACTCCACGGAGCATATTCTATCAAGGTGTTACAAATGGCTTTGTAGTATGAGTTTGTTCTAATATCCCTAAGTAAGACTGAGTAGCACGTTTGGGCCTTCTTTTTTTACTAATTTACCTAGATCAGATTTGGGTTTATCGTGTGCTTCCATCGCTTAAAACAGGTGAATAGACGTATAGAAAATTTAAACTAACAAGGAAACTAGTCAAATTGGTTGATCGGGTCAAACGGATTGAAAGTTGTCAGGAGTGTACTTTAGAGCTTAAAAACGTCATAAAACGCTTAATTAAATGGTGGATCAGATTTGGAACACTATAGTTTTTGGAATCATATTTTGGCACCTATCTGTTGATACTAAAAGAAATTTGATAAAAAAATATGTTGTGGGTCGGGTCATCCTGTTTTGACCCATACTAAAAAGTCATTCATTTTTACCCGCACTTAAGAGTTAATTGACCATGTTCCGTATATTATGTATGTCTGATATTTAATATGTTTTTTTTTTTAATATCAGAGTCCAGATGAACATACGGTTGCATCTATGGGTGCTGATGAGCGGCTGCTATTTTGGAAGGTTTTTGGTACATCGGAAGACGTCAAGCGTACAAGAAACACAAAGACTGAACCATTTGCTTCCTTTGCACGTATAAGATGAGGCGAGAAAGTGTCTATCTTGGAAAAGGTTTCGTTGAATTGGCTTTTGTATAGATTCTATTAGTAGGATTTTACTAGTATTCAGTGGAGTGATCTTACTTTTTGTGAGACCAAAGGAGACAGTGTGATTTCTTTTGTACATAGTAAGCATGAGTCAAATATGTTTATATCACTGTTTTATAATAATATATATTTTTCTGTACATAGCAGCAATACGTTTTCTACATTACTTTAGCCATTTTGAGTGAAGTACTTGCAACTTAAAAACATTTTCTTGCGTGATTATATTCTTGGCCTTCTATGGGACATATTTTCACTTTTCAGTTACTATTATTATAACTCTTGGAGCTTCATTTCAACTTATTTTAATCATGTCATACTTGCAATATTTCAGTCACTATAATGTATACATCTTTCTAATATTCATCTAAAGCTCAATTTCTTTTTTTTTTTTTTTTTTTTTTGAACTAAATCTAAAGCTCAATTTCTTATTTGCTACTCTTTTCTCACTTTTCGGCCAAGGCTAATCTATTTTTTTTTTCCTTCAAGTATTGATCTTTCTTTAGTTCTAAATGAATTCATTAGTCATTTGCTTCGATCAAACAATAATGCTTTTAATTTATTCAAGCTAATTTAAACGGTAACGATAATACTTTGATCAAAATTCCAATAAAAAAGCTCGCTAAGACCTATGGAATGATATTAGAACATGAATATTGGTGATATCGCCTAGACTACGCATATCTATTAAGGCCATATCTTGAATTGATGGCGAATTGGTAGATTTTATATGCTTCAAGATGAAATTAGGGTAAAAAGAAGGAAAAAGGGAGCTGATTCGAGTCAATGCAGACATCTTTAGTGTGCAAGTCACCAAAGAGCTGTTGGACATCTGATAACTAACTTGATATTGACCACCCTTAGTCAGAACTAAAACTTGTATCTGCGCTACTGCTTATAACTGTAATGATACTACAGCCGAGAACTGTTCCATCTCTAAGTGGACAGTGAACCAACATAGGTTTGTTCGATTTGGAAAAAAGAAAATATAAACCTAAATGGACAACATTTCAAGTTTAAGAAGCTAAAAAGATAAAGTTCAGTTTCAGATTTTGAAATAGACGGAACCTGGCACCAATTGTTGAAAAATTATTGAACCAAGAACCAAAAAACCAGATTTTAGATTAAATTAGAACCGACAACCACTCCTGCACCAAGAACATGAAACAGGAACTTTAAACCTGCCTTTCTCGACCTAATTAATACATCACTGATACAAGACGAATAACAACATAGCAACGGGAATAGAACAAACTATGATATAATATACTACTTCATATCATAGATATCATATAGAAATTAATTATTTAATAGCACTACACATTGTTCCAGTAGCAGCATAAGAAAGTATAGTAAAATCAAGATACGCTTTAGCAGAACCTCAGGCAGGCTTCGAGCTCCTTCTCATCTTCACAGTTGTAACCCAATTGGTAGGCACGTGCTACAACATATACAACATATTCTAATCAGTGATCAAAATTTCTAATATAAATATTGGTATAAAGCAACACAGACTAAGTATAAGGAACTCAAAGTGGTGTACCAAAACGGCCAGATCCCATAAATGGCTCTGCTTCATCTGTGACACCACCGTGCTG